>ML367591.1:0-44160 GCA_005239505.1 Nicotiana paniculata
TTACCAAGTGGTTGACTAATGCAAGATGTGTATAAGCCCCCATTGGTTGTGTCTACGATGTGTACTTGCTTTTGTCCTGATTCTTCCACCTTCTTAGTAAGTATACTCATCTGTGTTATCAAGGTGGCCACATTCTCTGCAATAGAATTAGATGGATCGAATGACACTGAGTGAACTACAGGAGTAATGTGTGCATTCCTTGTTGTCCATCCTGAATTCTGTGCCATTTTATCAAGTAAGATTTGACTTTCTCTCCACATTTTGCTCAAGAATGCTCCACCAACTGAATCATCAACATTTGCTTTAACAGTATCAGCCAAACCCAGATAAAAACGCTCCCCCAACATTTTCTCTGGAATGCCATGATGTGGACAGATAACCAGCATCCCCTTAAATCGTCCCCATGTCTATTGTAGTGTTTCAACTGGTTTCTGTCTGAAGCTCAAAATTTCATCAATTTGTTGAGCAGTCTTGTTGGGTGGATGAAACTTGTTCACGAACTGTTTGACTAACTCCTCCCATGTGGTAATGGAATTGATGGGGAGTGAGTTTAGCTAAGTCTGGGCAGCGCCAGTCACTGAGAATGGAAACAACAACAGTTTTGTTGCCTCCTGAGTGACATTTGGCTGCCTCTGTGTTTTGCAAATTGACAGGAAGTTTTTCAAATGCTGCTGGGGGTCTTCGATGTATGAACCTGAGAATAACCCTTTGTTCTGCAATAAGTGCAGCATATTATTTGTTATCTGGAAGGATTCGACCTGTATCTGAGGAACCAGTATTGTTGTGGCCAAATTCTCAGCTGTGGGTTGTGCCCAGTCATATAAGGGAGCCTCTGCCACTATGTGAGCGACTGGGTCTACCACATCATCCCCATGATTGTCCGGTTGTGTTCATCTTCCATGTCTGTTTCAATTTGTGGTTGATGTTTGTTTTTCCGGTTGGTCCGGTTTATAGCCTTGAAAACTTTCTCGGGGTCTGATAAGGCTTCAACTACTTCACCATTCCTCGATGAGTTTCTAGGCATGCACCTGCAACACGTTAGCAAACGTTAAACTTTCAATGTAAAAATGAAAATTTAAAGAAATTTCAAAATTTTGTATTTCTTCTAACTCAATTGATAATACCGTTAATTCCCCCGCAACGGTGCCAAAATTTCATCACGCTCAACTATGTCTAATAAAATACTAAACGGGCATTGCAAATATAATCCGGGATATTATGCCCAGAATCGATCCCACAGGGAATTTACGTATCAATCAAGTCTTTAGAATACACAACTTTTACTCAATCAATTCTCTCAAGACTTTTTAGTATAAATTGGTGATGTTTTACTAATTCTACTGACAATAATAATAACTAACAATTACTAACAATGTGTTGTAACAATTATGATAAAGGTCTAAGGCTATGGTTTCCCCCGTCGGTGAATTTTCTTCTCGGATACTTCTTATAATTCGATTAGCTGTCTCTATCAATCATGAACACTCTATCTACCATAAATCTCTCTCAAGTAATTATGATAATTTACTAGACGCACTCTCTCAAGTTACGCTAGCTAGATTGCATTACAGTTCACTTTAGATTGCACCCGAGGTATCGTTATCTCTAATCCAACCTCTAAACCCTCGGTTATGACTTTCGTCTATACTCCGGGAGTGATGTTGTTCAAACAACTACCTAAATATGCACTCTCTCTCAAGTAGATACATAATAAATAGGAACAGCTAATTGAGGGCCCTTCAATCAACTACAACAAGAACGTAGTTGAACAAATAGAGATTAATCAACCAATCAAAACTATATTAATACCACAATAAGTTTATTCCCCAACGGGTTCCACCAAAACCCTAGATTAAGAACTTAGCTACTCATATTCATAAGAATCAATTCTAAAATAACTTGCATAATTGAACTACAAAATAATAACTAAGAGCTATAAAAATCAATGTTTGCTTCACTGAGCAGTAATCCACAAGTTTGTCTTCACTTCCATGGATTTTCTCCCATTCGAATCCTCTTCAACTTGTGTTTTGGGGTCTATTTATATGTTTAGGACAAACCCTAAACATGTAGGAGACTTCTATTCCAACCGGGAAACACTTAAACTCTTCAAAACTCGGAATTGAATGGACATCGGGACCCAGGCGTTTGGGCTCAAATGCCCCCTTAAAGCCAGGGCAGGCCTGGCGTTAGGGCCCAAACGCCCCCCTAACGCCAGGGTCAGCCTGGCTTTAGGGGCCAAACGCCCCACTAACGCCAGGGACAGCCTGGCTTTAGGGGCCAAACGCCTGGCTAATGCCCGAGTGTTTCCTTTTCGACTCTTAAGCGTATTTTTGATGTATTTGCATCCATTTAGCTCGGTTTCCATCTCCAATGCACCTACACATGAAATAAACTCCATTATGCAAATACAAAGTGTATCTTTTATTATTAACGCACATAAAATGTAAGGCATATAACATATTAAACCATGAATTCTAGCCGCGCATCGATGCTCATAAAAAGGAATGTAAATTCATTACAACCAACAATCTATATGAAGTTAAGCCACAGTAAACCTTCTCAACAATGAGTCATATACGATATTTCCATGGCCATTTAGTTCAATTAGATCAATTCACAATTCCCCTTCACCACTTGTTACATAGCCCTTATCACTTAGATACATTTACACATTTGAGTTTGTTATCATTCTTTCATACCAACATACTCAAGCATTTAACGAACCTTGCACATGTTAGAGTAATCACATAGAAGTCACCTTTCACAATTTCAATTATCACGATAATCGACTAAGACAAATCAGAGAATGCAATCTCACACCTCAACAAAATCGGCCAATCAATTCACATATACTCAGCAAGAAACCCATACCGAATGTTTGGACACCAACAAGGTGACTCTACGAAGATAAAAGTTAGCCATACATACCTCGAGTCGTCCCCTTTTTAATTTCTACCACAATTCACCGGACCGTCTAGCACCGTCAATCTATTCCACAATATGACCTATTTCACTTAGAATTAGGAATCTTGTACCCAATTGAGCATTTTATCAAACACTATGTGACCCCTTAGACTACTAACCCCCTTTTGAGAATAATTACCCAAGCTTATTTTTCCCTTTACTAGATTACGGGGTTTAACTCACATGCATGCAAGATTTCACTTTTTACTTTCAATAACCAACCTATGTGTGTTTCATTCTTACACAAAATCTGAGAAATTGGGGAAATAGGGTGAAGACTTACCTCTTTGAGTGAAGAAGATGACAATAACTCGATAGTTTCCGGGCTTGAGGGATTTTGGAAAATCAAATTGGATGATGTTGAAACCTNTAGGGGGTCGGGTTTTAGGTTCAGAAAATAGGAGCCCCGACATAGAGATGCGGTCAGGAATGCGATCGCATTCCTGCTATGCGGTCTGCATTCCTGTCACATAGTTGGCCTTCAAATGGGCCAAAATGGTAACCACACTGCCCAAGTATGCGACCACTTATGCGGTCCGCATACCTGTTATGCGATCGCATAGCCTCCCTCGCAAAAACCATGGGGAAAGAATGCGACAACTATGCGGCCCGCATTCGTGAAATGCGATCGCATTCTTGGCCGCATAGCTCTCCTCAAAATGGACAAGAAACTGTCCAGGTATGCGACCACTATGCGGTCCGCATACCTGTTATGCGATCACATAGTGCGTCGCATAACGCGCAATTTCTGGAAAATTTAATCTTTCAAGTTCTGGGATACTTTTTACTCAAAATAGGACCGTTTTAAGAATTTTTACAGTTATAACAGCACAGGGACGTATCCGGGCATTATTTTAGACATAGAAATATTACGGGTCTTTACAGATGGATACAAAATCCCTGAAGTGGAAAAGACAAAGTCCCCGAAGGTAGACTATGTCTTCTTTGATTTTCGTAAAGGGCTCCATGTGGGAGTATTGTAAATGTAATTTTGTACCATTATATCAATATGAAGAAATCTTTGTTATGTCTTTGAGTTAATTTCCCCCTTGCCTTTTCTTTTGAAATTTGATGCCTTTTGAAATTTGATGCTTGTCGACGATCAGTCCGATGTTTTGGACTTAGAATATAAAAACCTTTAGGATTTGTGTTCGATGAACAATCGACAATAGGTGATAACTTAGGGTCCGGTCTTTGATCTAAGCTTTAGCTCGGGACTTTCGAGTTCAAACTAGGTGAGGTCCCGAGCATGGTGTGCTTCGGTCTTTAAGTTCTTTAGGTATCGACCCTTAGGCTTTTTTACCATATCAGCCCTTAGGCTCTTTTAGGTTGGCCCTTGGGCTCTTTTAGATTGACCCTTAGGCTTTTACATATCGGCCCTTAGGCTCTTATTAGATTTGCCCTTACCTCTTACATATCGGCCCTTAGGCTCTTATTAGATTTTCCCTTAGGCTCTTACATATCGACCCTTAGGCTCTTATTAGATTGGGTCAATTTGACCTCTAAAATGGCTACGATTTTCCCCCTTTCTGGCTAAATACTTTTACAAATTTTGTTATGCCTTGGAATGTTTGTATATTCGTCCGAATTTTTGATGGTTCGATTGATGGGAACCTCGATTACAAGTTGATGTGTGACGATAATTGAGTACCTCGTGAGGTTCTCTCGAAGGCTCATCTTCTCAAATCCTTTACATTTTTTGGAGCTGATATTATCGAAGCCCTTTTGCTTATGCCGAGGGTATCCTAATTTAACCGATTTTTTTTGAAGTATTTGAAGGCCTTTAGTTTTATGGCGGAAGTCAGACGTCTCCGAGCCGCATTATTTCGGTCGTAGCCTTTTATCTGATCGTAGTCTTTATATTTGGCCGTAACCTTTAGTCCCTGGGTGAGACGACCTCGGCCTTAATATCGAGGGTATGCCTTTTTAGGGGTCTTATAAGTACGGATATGTAGCCTTGGCCTTAATATAGGGGGTATGCCTTTTTTAAGGTTTTATAAGTTTGAGTATGGCTCGTTGAGGTCTTATAAGTTTGATGTTGCCTCATTGAGGTCTTATGATTCGATATTTCCTCATTGCGGTCTTATGAGTTCGAGTCTTTGATGACTCGATAAGTTGATTGTCGATGACAGTCCCCGAGTGTTCGGGAGTATTTGGCCATTGAGCCATTTCATGTGAAAGCAGTAAATTTCTTTTAGGCACAAAGTGTTTTGATAAATAAGAATGCTTCTTCAAATAATGCGTACATGTTTTTGCCCTCGGGGGCTCGACTATTCTACATAGACACGGTTCATTTGACCGTTTGGTCCATTATAACATTCTCCTATCGAGGCCCTCTTTGTCATAACTTGTTTTCTTGGAAAAGGTAACCTCCAAGGGTGATGCCCCCCAGTATTAGAGGTTAATTGAAAAAGAAGCCTTGAATACTTGTTGAGTTTTCCTTAGGTAGCATATAGATGTTTCCTTGTTAAAAACCTTGCCGGTAAAACTCATTTGGGATAAAACCCGATCTATGGGAAAGAGAGTGCAACGCATGCTTTAAAACCGAAGGTATTCGAGCTGAAGGGTGCTTCAATTCCTCTCAATCGAACACCTGCAACAAGTTAGTATGAAATATAAACAAAAAGGGGGAAGTTTATACCTTAGCTATAATAACGTTTGAGCATCGAAATGTTCCAATTGCTTGGCAGTTGCTCGCCTTCCATGGTGCTAAGTTTGTAGGACCCTTTTCATACTACTACGAGGATGCAGTACGGTCCTTCCCAACTAGGGCCTAACTTCCCTTAATTTGGGTTTCGACTGTTGATGGCGACTTTCCTTATAACTAAGTCCCCGACTCTGAAGTAGCGGAGGTTCGTTCTTCTGTTGTAGTACCTTTCGATCTTTTGTTTTTGAGCGTCCATTCGAACTAGTGCGGCCTCGCGCTCTTCATCTAGTAGCTCGAGGGTGGTGTTCATGGCCTCGTTGTTTGAGTCCTCGGTGGCATGTTGAAATCTGACACTTGGTTCCCCGACCTCGATTGGTATCAATGCCTCGGACCCATATACTAAAGAGAACGGGGTCTCCCCTGTACTTGACTTTGATGTTGTTCGATATACCCACAGTACTTCGAGCATCACTTCTCTCCACTTCTCCTTTGCATTCTCTTACCTCTTCTTTAAGTTGTGAACGATAGTTTTGTTTATAAACTCGGCCTGAACATTTGCACTTGGGTGGTAAGGCGTCGACATGATCCTTTAATTTTATGATCCTAGAGGAATTTTGTCACCCTGCTACCGATGAACTGCTTCCCATTATCACATGTAATCTCGGAGGGGATCCCGAATGGACATATGATGTGGTCCCATATGAAGTCAATGACTTCTTTTTCTCTTATCTTCTCGAAGGCCTGCGCTTCTACCCATTTTAAGAAGTAGTCAGTCATAAATAGGATAAATCTAGCTTTACCTGGCGGCGTTGGTAGGGGGCCGACGATGTCCATTCCCCATTTCATGAATGGCCACGGGGATAGGACTGAGTGTAGTTGTTCACAGGGTTGATGTATCATGGTGCGAATTTTTTGCATTTGTCACATCTTCGAACGAACTCCTTGGTGTCCTTTTCCATGCTATCACAGTAATACCCCGCTCCGATTACCTTTCAAACTAAAGAATCAGCACAGGAGTGGTTTCCACAAGTGCCTTCGTGGATTTCTCGTAGCACATAGTCGGTGTCCCCCGGTCCCAAGCATACTTCTAGTGGTTCGTCGAAGGTCCTCCTATTTAATGTTCCATTCTCATCGAGTGAAAATTGGGCTGCTTTGGCTTTAAGGGCCCTCGATTCCTTCGGGTCCGTGGGGAGCTTCCCATGTATCAAGTAGTCGAAGTACTTGTTTCTCCAATCCCATGTTAGACTTGTTGTATGGCCTTCTTCGATCACCGACTTTGATAGTTGTACGACAGTCCCCGGGACTAAGTCATCTTCTTCAACAGAGGATCCCAAGTTGGCGAGTGCATCGACCTTGCTATTCTGTTCTCGAGGTATGTGGACCAGGGTCCACTCTTTGAAGCGATGCAATGTCACTTGAAGCTTGTCTAGGTATATTTGCATCATGTATTCTCGAACTTTGAAGCATCCATTTACTCAGTTAACTACCAAAAGAGAGTCATATTTTGCCTCGATGACCTCTACTCCTACGCCCTTGGCTAGTTTGAGACCTACAATCATGGCCTCATACTCGGCCTCATTGTTAGTCAACTTCGATGTTTTTATGGATTGCCTAATTATATCGCCCGTAGGCGGTTTTAGAACTATACCGAGCCCGGACCCTTTCACATTCGAGGCACCGTAAGTGAAGAGGGTCCATACCCCCGATAATGTGCCTGTTTTTAACAAGAGTTTTTTTTCTACTTCGAGCACGAGGGTAGGCGTAAAATCGGCCACGAAGTCTGCCAAAATTTGAGACTTGATAGTTGTTCGAGGTCGATATTCAATATCGTACCCTCCAAGTTTGATGGCCCATTTGGCCAATCGGCCCGGTAATTCGGGTTTTTGCAAGATGTTTCAAAGTGGATATGTAGTTAACACTCATATAGGATGACATTGAAATTATGGTTTCAACTTCCTAGATGCACTTACTAATGCAAGAGCTAATTTTTCTAAGTGCGAATACCTGGTTTCAGCATCTCCCAGGGTCTGACTTGTGTAATAAACAGGGAATTGTGTACCTTGTTCTTCTCGAACCAACACACCACTTACCGCAACTTCGGATACGGCCAAATACAAGTATAGTGTTTCATCCTCCTTCGGGGTATGGAGCAAAGGTGGGCTCGAGAGATACCGTTTTAATTCTTCCAAGGCATGTTGGCATTCCGAAGTCCACTCGAATTTGTTTTTCTTCTTGAGAAGGGAGAAAAAGTGATGACTCCGATCCGATGACCTCGAGATGAATCGGCTTAAGGCTGCTATCCGCCGGTCAACCGTTGTACTGCTTTCACATTGTTTACCATGGTGATCTCCTCGATGGCTTTGATTTTGTCGGGGTTGATCTTGATCCCCCTGTTTGATAACATGAAGCCCAAAAATTTTCCCGAGCCGACTCCAAAAGTGCATTTCTCGGGGTTGAGCTTCATGTGGTATCTTCTTAGAATATCGAATGTTTCCTGCAAATGAGTCAAATGGTTCTCTGCGCGCAGGGGCTTAGCTAATATGTCATCAATGTAAACTTCCATAGACTTTCCTATTTGATGTTCGAACATTTTATTAACTAGGCGTTGGTATGTAGCTCCTGCATTTTTTAGCTCGAAGGGCATTACATTATAGCAATATGTGCCATACTTCGTGATAAACAAAGTCTTTTCTTGGTCCTTCGGGTTCATTTGAATTTGATTGTACCCGGAGTAGGTGTCGAGAAAAGTGAGGATCTCGTGGTCAGCCGTACCATCTATTAGATGGTCGATGTTTGGCAGTGGGAAAGAATCTTTAGGGCATGCTTTGTTCAAATCTTTGTAATCTACACACATTCTCAATTTATTTCCTTTTTTAGGAACTATTGCTACATTAGTTAACCATTTGGAGTATCTTACCTCCCTAATGGATCCTATTTTAAGAAGCTTAGTTACCTTATCTTTGATGAATATATGCTTTACCTCGGATTGAGGCCTCTTTTTTTGCTTCACTGGTTTGAACCTGGGATCGACACTTAGTCGATGGGTGGTTACCTCCGGTGGGATCCTTGTCATATCTAAATGGGACCAAGCAAAGCAATTAATGTTATCAATAATAAATTGAATACGTTTTTTCCTGAGTTCGGGGGTTAGTCCTGTTCCCAGGTATAACTTTCGTTTTGGAAGATGTTCGATCAATACTGCCTGCTCGAGTTCTTCAATAGTGGACTTCGTTGCATCTGACTCCTGGGGGGAAACGAAGGCTCGGGGGGTGAGTAAGTCTTCTTCTCCGTCTTCGACCACCTTTTCATCGATCACCTGACCCTCGGGCTCAACCGAGGGTATGGACTGTGATTGCTATTTAGCTACCTGTTCGCCTTTTGACTTCTCCGAGGTAGATGGAGCCAATACTGGTGCCAAGTCATGCACTGCGAACATCTCTTTAGCTGCATGTTGCTCTCCATACACCGTTTTCACGCTATCCTTTGTTGGAAATTTCATCATTTGATGAAGAGTAGATGGTACCTCTCTCATGCTACGTATCCATGGACTTCCAAGTAAGGCGTTGTACCTCATGTCACCTTCGATGACATGAAATTTGGTGGCTTGTATGGTCCCGACCATGTTGACTGGGAGGATGATTTCCCCCTTCGTTGTTTCACTCGCCATGTTGAATCCATTCAGGATTCGAGAGCGGGGTATGAATTGGTCGAGCAATCTGAGCTACTCCACGACCCTCGACCTGATTATATTGGTCGAACTACATGGATCCATGAGCACACGTTTAACTTGAATTTTATTTAAAAGGATAAAGATTACCAGTGCATCATTATGAGGCAGAGATGGGGCCTCGATGTCTTCCTCGCTGAATGTGAGGGTGTCCTCGGGAATGTTGTCCCGAGATCTCTTCTCCCTTGTGATGGATACTTTTGTTCGTTTGAATATGGGTCCCCGCGAGACGTCGATTCCTCTGATGATCATATGAATGACATGATGCGGCTCCTCCTGTTCATTCTTTTTATTTGCATCTCTTTCTCGAAAATGGTTCTTGGCCCAGTCGCTGAGGAACTCTCGAAGGTTCCTTCCGTTGAACAATCAGGCTACCTCTTCTCAAAGCTGTATGCAATCTTTGGTCCTATGACAGTGAGTGATATGGTATTTGTACATTAAGTTGGGGTTCCTCCGGAAAGGATTTGACTGCATGGGCTTGGGCCACCTGGTATATCTAATCTTGCCTATGATTGATACGATGTCCGAGGCATCGATGTTAAAGTTGTACTCTGACAATCGGGGTGCCTCCAACGGCCCCGTATGCCTGTCAAACCCGATTTTTCTCATGAGTCCCTGGGAGCTTTGGCCTCGATCCATCCTTCGGTCATTTCGAGGCATATTACACCTCAAAGTGTTTCTTCGGTCTTCGATATATTGTTGGTATCTCTCTTATTCGTCCTCGGCTCCCTTTCTGCGTTCCTTGATTCTTTTTCTAATAGCCTGCTTGGATATACTGATCTCGAGGGGGATCCCAATTGGTCGTCCTTGAACCTGATTTTCGATTGCTACTTGTTGTGAACGTCCGCCCAAGTTACGGCGGGATACTCGATTAAATTGTTCTTCAGCTGCTTCGAAGCTATCGAGCTTTATTCATTCAAGCCCTGAGTGAAGGCTTGCACTGCCCAGTCATCGGAGTCCGGTGGTAATTCCATTCGCTCCATCTGGAAACGGGATACGAACTCCCTTAGTATCTCGTTCTCTCTTTGTTTGATTTTGAACACATCAGACTTCCTTGTAGCAACTTTTATGGAACCAACATGTGCCTTTACAAATGAGTCTGCCAACATGGAAAACGAATCTATTGAATTCGGGGGTAGGTTATGATACCACATCATGGCTCCCTTGGATAAGGTTTCTCCAAATTTCTTCGACAGGACATACTCGATCTCGTCGTCCTTTAAATCATTTCCTTTTATACCTCAAGTATATGTGGTAATATGATCATTGGGATCTGTGGTCCCGTTGTATTTTGGAATGTCGAGCATCCTGAACTTCTTCGGAATAGGCTTCAGAGCCGCACTTGGTGGGAATGGCTTCTACACTAACTTCTTCGAATCCACTCCCTTCAAAATCGGGGGTGCTCCAGGGATCTGGTCGACTGTCCAGTTGTAGGTTTCTACTTTCTTGTCATTATCCTCTATCTTCTTTTCTCCTGACTCGACCCTTTTAGTGACTTCCTAGAGCATCCTCATGATGGTGGGGTCAGTTCCTGACCCATTATTGCTCAATCTTTCTGGTGATGGCTCAACTTAAAGAGCTATTTTCGGTCCTCATGTGCTCGGAGTCCTTTGCTGACTCTGCAATTGAACGATAGCAACTTGTTGTGCTTGCAACATTTCAAAGATTACTTGTAGACTAACTTCTCTTTCTTGTCGAGCTTGTGTCCCTTGTGCGTCAGGTTGGTCCCCTCCACGTACACTTCCTTCAATATCAGTACCCAAATCGACGTGCAAAGCAATATGTGAACCTACGTTGACAGGGTTTGGTGCTGGTTCTACCCCAGAGTTTAGCGGTGGCACGCCTGTCCTTGGAGCCATTGCACTGTTTTCTCCATGGAAACCAAGACTGTCGTTTACAGGTGCGTTTGCTAAGTTAGACATATTTTAACCTGAAATCAAAGAATCTTTGGACAAGAAAAAGTGTGAAGAATAACTTGTGTTATCAGAAAACTAGCACCAAAATAATCACTATTATCTTTAGCCTCACGGTGGGCGCCAAACTGTTTACCTCGAAAATGGTGTTAACAACTATACTTGATTTGTGGTTCTAAAAATATGTGATTTACTCTAATACTAGTTAATAATCAAGAAATGATAAGCGTAAGTAAGGAGGAATGATAGCCAAACCAATGTTGCCAAAAGTCTGGGGGCCTCGAGTTCGACAATCTCGAGGTCGGTCGATAGTAATGGATTGAGAATATAAATGAAGAACACCAAATGGAGAACAATGAACGAAGAACAATCAATGGAGAACAATCAATGAAAGACAATAAATTTGAAGAATAAACTTGAGCACGACAAAAGGTAGAGTGGAATATTCTATAGCAGTCTATTGATGATCCTTTACAAAATGATTGGGGTCACCTTTATATAGGAGAGGAAAATCCTAATATGGTACATTTCTAATTATGACAAAGAATACTATTGGTACAGCTGTATAACGGTTTAGTACGGAGTTGTACTATTTCTTACAAATCCTATTAGTCCCAACCACGTGTCCTTGAAAATTTTTCGCTTTTTCTTGACTGTCGTCGATTTGACACTGCCTCGAGGTAAGTTGTGATGGGTCCTCGAGTGTGCCTTCTCGAAGTGTACATTCTGGGATCGAATTCGAACTTTACTTCAAACTCTTCGAGCTCGAGTTCGATGCAAAAGAGACCTCGAAATCGGGTTCCTCCGATTTCGGCCGTATACACTCCTTCCAACGATTTTGTGTTCCATATTTTTTTATTATCGTTGTATTCCACTATATAGTTTTTTCCTTTCAAGTCCAATAACAGAGAAATGAGAATGAAAACAGGAAGAGAGAGAGAGAAAAAAAAAACATAAGAGAACATTAGCAAGCTTGAAGTAGTTAAATTATTATCTAATCAAAGGAAAATTTTTTATCTACTCACAAGTTGATGAATTTCTTCGCCATGGGTCATGGCCGAAAATTGTTCTATTGTTTCTTGCCCGATATAAGAGTCTCTCTGGCTCCACTTACCAGCTTTAGGTACATTAATCTTAGTTAGTGTTTCACGTATATAACACGTCAATCGATAAAATATATATACAAAATATTATTGAAAAATAGTGATTCTCCTTAAAATAATATAAATATTTGTCTAAATGATGAATTTTTTTTATTAGATTGATGCAATAATTAAATTTAATATCTTTTGAAATGATAATGAATTTTGTTAAATTAGGGTGTATATTAATAATGGCGTATAATTAGCAGATAGCTTTCAGCTTTATTCTAATTTATGAAGATAAAACCCATCTTAATTTGTCAAAATTCACTAATAAATATTTTTTGTAGAAATACATTAATTAATTGGGCATTATAAATTCACACCACTTCAAATTTGACCATGTAAGTATTCTAAACCAAACATATCAGAAATCAAGCGTTGTGATTTTGTAAACTATGTATGCTAACTGCCAACAAACTATATGAATCAATAAAATAATAAATATTTATATTCAATCTTTATTACCTTCATATTTTTTTTATAAACAACAATTATTCAATATTAGAGTGCTGAATACAGAGAAGAGACTCGTCTCTCAACTTGCAAACTGTTGGAGGGATTAGATCTTCTCCCTCTCCTCCTAGTTATGTAGTACTTGTTTGTGAATTCGTAACAAGCTAAAATACGGGACAATAAAAGGTTTCTTAAACCTAAAAAAAAGTCTTAGATATTAGGGAATAATTAAATGGCTATTTTTAAATATTAAAAACAATTAAATGACTATTTTTTTTAATGTTAAATTAATTTTTAAATGGTAAAAAAGATAAATGATATTTTACTAACGATCTTCGTGCTTTTAATATTATATAAATATAGATATAGATTTTTTTTTTGATTTTATATATGAACTAGTCTCTCTGCATGTGAGTTGCATGTGTACTCCATACATATTTCTTACTAAATGCTAAACAATAGCAATAAATCATACCATACTATATTATAAGTGTGAAAACTTTTAGTGGAAGTTATTTTACTAAAATCTCCTTCAAACGTTGATTGACCATTTTACCTTTCATTACACATATTCAATTTGTTATTCTTATACAAATATGTAAATATACGCCATAAATTATCGTATGGACTAATATTCAATTGTAAGTTATAATTAGCAAGACAATAAAGAGTTACTACTATTTAATTTTATACATGTACGTTTCCACATTTTTGATTGGCATTTGGAGTTGCACAACTTCTAGAAATAATTACATACTTAGAAGTTACTAATTAAATAGTTATTCTGAAATTAAAGACTCTCTAATGTGCCATGTTTGTTTCACTTGTAACATAAATGAAAAAAACTAGCTAATTAACCTTTTATTATAGCGACTTTTGAGATTTTTGCATTATCCTTGAGTGTACTTTTTGGCTAGCTAACGAACGAGGCATTAAATTCATCTTTTTAACAGAAGAGGATAGACAGCGAGTTTATGAGTTATGGAGGAATTCTATCATTGTGAAGCTAGTGGGGAAACGTATGTTACACCACTACTTAAAGAAGAAAATTCAAGAATTATGGCGACCAACAGAGGACTTCCAACTGATTGATCTTGGAGAAGATTATTACATAATTAAGTTTAAAAAAAAGGAAAACATGGATAAAGCTATATAGCAAGGGCCTTGGTTCATCAATGGTCACTTTATTTCCATTACAAGATGGAAGCCAAATTTTGTTGCCACAAAAGAAAAAGAAACTGCATCGGCAGTAATTATTAGGCTCCCTCAATTGCCTACAAAATTTTATGATGGGAAAATACTAAAAAAAATTGGGAATGCAATTGGTCGCCTACTAAAATTGATGTTTGTACATCAACCACGCTAAGGGGCCGTTATGTAAGACTTTGTATGGAACTTCCTCTGGAAATTCAAGTCCAATCCTTCCTATATGTTAGACACCATAAACAATATATTCACTACGAGGGAGAAAACTTCCTTTGGAAAAAATGTGGACGACTTGGCCACACAGTAAGACACTGCAATTATATTCCACATAACAACAAGGACAGTACGGAGACAACCAAGGAGAAACCAACAATAAAGGTAGATAACCCACAAGAAGAGTGAAAAACAGTGTCTTTCATCCAAGGAAGGAAACAAGGTTTAAGAGGTAATCAACAACCCATCAATAATGCAATCAAGAATATCAATGGCCCAAGTATCTCGGTCAAATTTTTCAATGCCAATACTAATAAGTACATAGATACTCAAATGTTACGATACAAGTCCAAGGATCATAAGGATGCTACATCTTATACTCAAGAAAATGGTGCAAGAAATTCGTCCACCATGGTTAAGGAAAAAACTACCATCCCAATAAAAAATAATTTTTCTCTTTTGAAAAGTGAACAAATGATTTTAGAGGAAACTACTACTGAAGAAAAAATAAATAAAAGATAAATATAAAACGTTGTCATGCAAATGAACAAATGTCCACTCTAAATGGAGACATTGACATGTTGGAAAATAACGTGTCTCCTCCTAATAAAAAAAATGCCATGCAAAAAAATTCCTTAAATGACCAAACTAACTCTACTATTAACAATAATCCTACCCTTCCTATTAATAAAGATAACCAACAAAACAGTAATAATCCTTCTTTAACCAAAAATCATGAACAAAATCTTTCCTTAAGATTTGAGAATCCTCCCACCCCAAAGCATGCCATCCAAATGGTAGTGGAAGATGGCAACAATGCACAAATGTCCTCTAACCTAGAACACGCAATAGATACTGTATCCATGGAGAATCAACCTATAAAACACAATATTGGGTACCCAAAAGTCATGCGATTGGCAGCCCCAATCATTGTCGTATCACCCAATCCCTCCCATACCATCAGTAGCCACATTCCCACGCCTGTTTTAGATTCCATAAGTATACAACCTTCTATTCAACATGCCCAGAATTCCATCAACCCTAAGAAGAAGGCACATACTCCTTCAACTTCTATGATAACACAGAATCTAAGCCATGGAGAATTTACGACCATTTCCTCCACAACTAGAAAACCCACAGATCATTTACATCCAACCTCCACAAGCACATGACTACCAACCTATCTCGTCGATGGAGATGGTCCTTAAGGGACATGCATGCTCGTTCAATCTCCAAATAAACGGTCAGGAATCGATAATCATACTTCAAAACACACAATACCTAGACTAGTTGGTGACAGAGGGCATGGGGCTTGCCATGAACAACTATCTAAACCAAGTTTGGCTCAACAACATTCTCCAACCCCTAGCTCCCTCAGTGAACCCCCAATTGGTGCATGTAATGAGAAACCAATGGAATTTGTCACCACACTTCAACCCAATCTACCCACAGAATGCTCTCCTAGACATGCCATTCTTCCTACCAGAAACATTAACCCAACTCAATCCCATATTCACGCCATAGGAGCACCCACAGCCAGTCCAGGAGCCACCAATCCCTCCACCTTACCAACAATCTCCCCCACCACCTCACCAACCAGTCCAGGAGCCAGAACCAGTAGAATCAGAAATGGAAGAGGAGGAGGAACCCCTCAATCTACTCTTAGAAAGAGTCCTAGAATTCTCAAATCTAGACGGGGTAAAAGTGTTTCTCTTCACGGAGAGGCAAGAGAAGAGGCATGTGCTCAGTTTCCCACTGGAATTATACAAATGCTCGATGGACATAAGACCACCTTAGGATCCAACGGTGGGCAACAAATCCATGATTCTAGTTCCATCACTAAGAAGAAACCCAAACCTAGGGGTAGTGAGACAAAATGGGGAACCGGCAAACTCAAATCTTAATATCTCAATGAATCGTCCTACACATTTCATCATTTGGAACATAAGGGGTGGAAACAATGAAAATTTCAGAAGGAATTTCAGAGAAATGATAGACACTCATAGGCCATGCATGGTAGCCCTGTTAGAGACTAGAATGGGAAACCACACTGACTTGCTTAATGATTTTTTGTTTACGGAGATGATAGAGGTGCCAGCGGAAGGCCAAGCAGGAGGAATAGTGGTGATGTATAACCATGAGGTTTTCACTGTCCAGAACTCATCCGTACCGATCAGGAAATCCATGCCACAATAGAGGTAATACCTATTCGTAATTCTTGGCTTTTTAGTACAATTTATGCAAGTACTGATATGGTTAATAGAAATGTGATGTGGAAAAATCTTGAAAATATTAGTAGGACTTATAAAGAGCCTTGGATGGTAGGAGGAGATTTTAATGATATTTTAGGCGCAAATGAAAAATTTGGTGGTAGGCCCATAAATGACAATAGAACAAGTATCTTTGGTCAAAACTTAACAATTGAAAATTACTTGATCTTGGTTTTAAAGGTTGTAAATATACTTGGTCTAACCATAGACATAAAGATAAGGGTCTTATAATGGAAACACCTTATAAAGTATTAGGAAATGAGGATTTGGTAAATCTATTCCCTAAAAGCTCGATAATACACCTTCCTAAGACTCATTCGGATCATAACCCTATCTTAGTAGAATTAATCCCTAAAAATAGAACACTTCACAAACAACCCTTTAGACTTGAGACTTTTTGGTGTAATCATCCAGAATTCCAATCGTTAGTTAATAATAATTGGTATAGTTCTGACTACTTTAGTGCTAGCCAAAATTTTATAGACAAAGTTAGGATTTGGAAGGATATAACCTTTGGTGATATAATGGATAGGAAAAGAAAATTACTAGCACGACTTCAAGGCATTCATAGTTCCAGAAATTATGCCTATAGTAATTTCCTTCAAACCTTTGAAACTGATTTAAAAAGGGAATATAATGATTTGCTTAAGATTGAAGAGGATTATTGGAAAATAAGATCTAGCATAATATGGCTTAATGAGGGAGATGCCAACACAAAGTTCTTTCACATTTCTGCCACTAATAGAAAAAGGAGAAACAAGATTAACTTCTTTAAAGATGATGCAGGGAATTGGATCAATGAGCCTCAATTAGTTATGTCACATGTCCTAGTTATTTCACTAATATATTCACCACTTCACACCACAAAACAAACTGGATTAGTCCACTAAAAAACAACTCTACACATTATCTTTTAAACCTAAGTCCACTTGACAGTCCTTTGCTTGATATTGAAACTAAAAAGACTATTTTTGTTTCTTTTAAACCATTCAAAACACCGGGTCGGGATGGCTTTCGTCCTTTATTTTTCCAAAAATACTGGGAAATTATAGGCCATTCAGTTATAAATTTATGTCATAACATCTTTGAAAATCAGGAAATCCACAAAGACATCAACAGAACCTATCTTTTCCTAATTCCAAAAATTCTAAACGCAAATAACATCAAGAACTTTAGACCAATTGGCCTTTGCAATACCATTTACAAATAATTACAAAAATCCTTGAAAATCGCCTTAAACCATTCCTTGAACAAATTATCAGTCCCTTTTAAGCAAGCTTCATAAAAAATAGAAGAGCTTCCGATAATGTTGTTATTATTCAGGAACCAGTTTCCAACTTAAACAAATTAAAAGAAAAACAAAGTCACATGCTCCTTAAAATTGATTTGGAGAAAGCTTTCGACCGATTAGAGTGGTCTTTTGTCCATCACACTTTAAAATATTTCAACATCCCTCCAAAATTCACGAAACTGCTATTAAATTGTATATCAACAAGTTCTATAGCAGTATTAGTTAATGGATCCATCACAACAATTTTTGAACCTAGCTGAGGAATCAGGCAAGATGATCCCATATCACCTTATATCTTCATCCTTTATTTAGAAATGCTATCAAGATATATAAACTATTAAGTTGATATTAGGATTTGGGATCCAATAACCATAGGGAGAAGAAGTCCAAATTTCTCTCACTTATTCTTTGCGGATGATCTTACCCTTATGGTTAAGGTCAATATGAAATCATGACATGCCATTAAGAGAGGATTAAAATATTTTTGTGAACTGTCAGGATAATGTATTATCACTACTAAATCCAAAATCCTCTTTTCAAACAATTGTCCCCAAACTCTTATTAAGGATGTTACCAATAAGTTAGGTATTAAAAAAAGTGACTTCTTTGGCAACTACCTGGGTTTTCCTATTTTAAACAAATACCCTAGACCAAAATACTACTAATTCATTATTGACAAAATGAGAACTAAAATGGCAGGTTGGAGGATGAAATTTATCAATATAGCAGGAAGAACAACCCTATCCCAATCTTGCTTGAACTCAATACCAAATCATTATATGCAATATACTTTACTCCCCACAAAGTTCTAAATAAAATTGATAAAGTCCAAAGAGATTTTATATGGGGAACTAACAATGAGAGGAAAAAATTTCATCTAATCAAATGGTCTACCATTTTCCAACCCAAAACCAATGGAGGTCTTGGACTCCACAGTGAAAAGGCTAAGAATTTATGCACACTTGCTAGCCTAGTATGGAGAATCTTTACTAATGCTACTACATCTTGCACTAAGCTAATTATCACCTCATATGCAAATAGTAATGCCAAAATAAAAACTCTTTCATCTGGAAAAGCATCCAAAAGGGTTGGGATTTATGTGCCAAAGGTATTATTTGGTCACCTCATCTTCATTCCAACATGAACATTTGTGAAACCTATTAGATTCCGAATTTAGAGAACCTTAGGAAAACAATCGAAGGCCCCCTCTTGAATAGGGATTGTTCAATAAAAATAAGAGATATCTTTGATGGAAAAAATTGAAACTTTAATAAGATATCCCTCAACATTCCCAATGACACCAAGAAAATCATCTCCGAAGTAAAAATTCGTCTAAAAGGACCAACTAGTGACATTCCAATATGGTCTCTAACTACAAAGTGTAGTTTCACAACTAAAACATGATACAATCTAATGGATCCTCCAACGGATACCCAAATATATTTCAAATGGATTTGGGAACTAACCTGTCCAAATAAAATAAAGTTTTTTCTATGGCAGTGTCTCCATAACAAGATACCATGTACCAAGCAAAAATTGGTTTAAACATTGACCCAATTTGTCCTATATGCAAATGTAAGGAAGAAGAATCCATAACACACATTTTCTTTAACTGCAAAGCCACTAAACCCTTTTGTGATAGTCTTCGGTGGCAAAATTTCTATAAAGATCAAGGTGAGCACTGGCTTATTCAACTGAAATCTTTTGACTACCCAATAAGAAACAACTTTATAAATTGGAACTCTTTTTTTCCTTTTTCTATCTGGCACATTTGGTTAAATATAAATAACAACAATCAAAACAATAGGGAAAATCATATTAATAGTGACCATATTATTGCAAAGGCTACTGAATTCAAACTTCTCACTGAAAAAAGTATACACACTCCTCCAAAAATTCCCATCAACATTAAATGGCACAAACCATCAAAAGGAAGGTTTAAACTAAACATAGATTCTAGCTTCGATAGTAACAAACAAAAATGTGGCCTGGGAGGTGTATTCAGGAATGCCAATGTTGGATAGTTGGCTTTGAAAAATCATCTCATGCTCGCGGATCATTTCAAGCAGAAATCAAGGCACTGCTGGAGGGACTCAAAACAACACAGAATTGGGGAATGTTCCATCTTGAAATAGAGACAGACTCCACAGAGGTGATCCATTCAATCCAATAAGGCAATAGATTATTTGATAAGATTGTTAATAAATGCAAATTGTTAATTATGGTGTTATAACTTTAGTCTCATTCTATGTTTTCTTGTATTTATTTCTTTTATTGTTATCTTCTGAAACTACGAGATTTAGATTTTGGTGTGTAATTATGAGTACTTGGCTGAGTAAAGAAAAATATTTAATTAGTGAGTGCAAGTTAGGTTTTGTTAAAATTTTATTTTCATTTCTACTTCTGAGGAAGTATTTATAAATCTGAATGAACAATCCTACTTTTAAACGTATGGGGCGAAGATAAATGTATAGTCATTATGCTTTGTTTGCAGGTTTGGTTGAGATGTATATTTCTCCATGTCATTCCTTATTTTGTTAAGACTATATACATGCGTTTATTAAATTTAGAGCAGGAATTCATCAACATATTTGTACTATTAGAGGTTATATTATCTTAGTTAGCTTCAAAAACTTCTTGCTAAATAAAAAATACACGAGTCCACTATTATGAATTTTATTTAATGAATAAATTTTAAATGGTAAAATTGACATTTTTATTAGTTGCAACATTTCCTTTTTCAAAACATAATTTTTTTAAAAAAATTTGTCGATATTTTATAATAATGATAGGGAACAAACGTGTAACACATGTTACCGGAGACTAGTTTGTAATATGCATACACAGCCGAAATATATTTGATTAGGTTATAAAGTAGAAAATAGATATACAAGAAGTTTACATCTCCTATATGAAAATTGATTTCTCCAATAGGTTATGTTGAAAACAATATTATTTGACCCACTTCATCATCTCTATATCCTTTAACCATGAAAGTATCATTGTTTATTGGCATAGTTGTCTTCTGTAACGACCCGACCAGTCGTTTTGAGATCTAGTGCTTCGTTCAGCGGTTTAAAGTCATGATAAGATTCTTTAAGCTATTATGACTTATGCGTATGGTCGGAATTGAAATTCAGGAAGTTCGGAGTCAAATTGGAAAAAACATTCCCATTTCAGAAGCCTTAAGTTGGAGAAATTGACTAGGATTGAAATTTTTAGTAAACGACCTCTGAAACAGGATTTGAAGGTTCCTGCAGGTTCGTATGATGATTTCGGACTTGGACGTATGTATGGATCGGGCTTTGGATAACCCGGGAGCATTTCGGTGTATAATGTGGAAGTCAGCAATTTTGAAGAAATTTCCTAAGTTTGGCTTGACGCGCATTTAAGTGAATTGATGTCCTTTTGGGATTCCGAGCCTGGGAATATCTTCATATGGTTATTCTGGAGTTAGGAGCGCGATCGGGAGTGAATTCGGATGTCCGTAGGTTATTTTGAAGTCATTTGGTCAAAGATAGAAATTTGAAGGTTTTTGAGAAATCCGACCGGAAATGGAAATTTTGATATCAGGGTCAGAATGCAATTCTGGAGGTTGGAACATGTCTGTAATGTCATTTATGACTTGCTTGCAAAATTTGGTGTCATTCCGAGTAGTATAGGTCGGTTCGGCGCATTGAAAGCGAATTTTAGAACTGTAAGTTCAAAGTTTGATTCAATTTGGTTTTGGGGGCGGATTCTTAGTTTCATTGTTGTTTTTCACGTTCCGAAAATCCGAGCAAGCCCGTATCATGAATACAAACTTTCCAGTGCTTTTGGACGGGGTCCCGAGGGGCTCGGGTGAGTTTCGGATCCCTCGGAGCTAATTTCAAAACACTAGAAAATTCCAGGTCTAGTTTCCTTCCCGAATTCGCGGAGGGGTGACAGCGTTCACGAAGAAGGAACTGGGCAGGGGTGGTGAATGCCCTGTGCATTTTCACTAATGGCACCGTGATCAAGAAGTTTTGGGCTTCTGACCCAGTGCGTTCGCATACCTACCCCGCGTTCGCATAGATTCCGGCCATTGGGCCAGCCCAGCTTCCCCTTACCCTGTGTGATCGCAGGGTCCCCTTCGCGTTCGCATAAAGGGCCCATGTGGGCCTGGTCACTTAAGGCATCGCGAACGCAGTGCCCAGGCTGCGTTCACATAGAGGAAACAACTGGGTAGTGTGTTTTTATAGCAGGATTAGTTCATTTTTCCTCACCTTCTTCTTCTTCCTTGGGGTAATTTTGAGTATGCAAGAGGGGCAAACGACCTAATTATTGGAGGTAAGTAATTCCTACCATAAACTTAGCCTAATACTTGGATTCCTAGTTAGATTAACTCATTAATTAGTGAAAATTCAAGGGTTAGGATAAAAACATAGGTTTTATATAAATTGGGAGAATTATCAAGGAATTTGCCATGTAATCACACCAAAACTATATATTAATCATCCTTAAGCTATGGGTAATTGATTCCTTCGAAAATTTCCAAAATCCGAGCATGTGGGCCCGGGGGTGCATATTAGGATTTTTTAAAGTAAGGTGAAATGACTAAGTAAATAGGAGAACTTCATGCTTTTGAGTATAATTTGATATATTTACGTAACGTTTGATTAGTTTCGAGTACTTGGAACCCGAGTTTGGAGTTTCGGGCGCGTTCTTGGTCCGGGAAGTAGATTCGACACGAGGTAAGTCTCCTTTCTAACTTTGTGAGGGGGAATTGTCCTCCCAGGTGAAAAAATTAAGTATGTGCTACTATATGCAGGGGCTACGTACGCACGAGGTGATGGGAATCCGTGCGTAGCTACTATTATGCCATGTCCGGGTAGTCTAGGACCCACTAGCATGCCTTACGTGTTGTTCATGTGATCATGTTAATAATATTAGACAGATAATGCTATTGAATTTTTAACTTATTTCCTATGAAGGATAGAGTGTACCTTCTTAATCACTTAGAAAGAGAACTGACTCCTCCGTGGATAATTGTATAGCTGATAAGGTGAATTTTATTGAATATTATTAAACTTGGCAAATGAATTTCGAGAAAAGATTTAAATAATAATTTTTGTGATTTGTAAAGGAGAAAATTTTCATTTACTTGAATATTTGTTTTTACGATGTAGTCGGAGTGGACTGTTGATTGTGCATGACTGCATGTGACCGCTTCGCAATTTACATTCCGCGAGCGGATTGTTATTTCCCCCACTCTCATGGGGAGCAGGTCGTACTCCACGGCGGATTGAAAAATTCACTTATGGTTCGGTCCGTTCGACCCTCGGTAGTGCATTGATATGATTATTTTATTGAAATATGCACTTATAGTTCGGGCCGTTCGACCCTTGGCAGTGCATAAACATGATTATTTTATTGAAATGTGCACTTATGGACATGTCGTTCGACCCTCGGTGTGCACATAGATGATTATTATGATGGCTCAGGCCGGTTGTCCTTATCTCGTATGCGCATGCTAAATTATTAAAGGTTTTTAATGGATTTTGAAGTGATAAGATATTTGTGGGAAAATAAAGAAGTAATTGTTTATTTAAGATATTTGGGGGAAAACAAAGAAGAAATTGTTTATTTAAGATATTTGGGGGAAAATGAGGAAGTAGTAACTGTTTATTTACTTCCAGTATTTACTTGGACTTCAGTGCCTTATATATTTACTTCTTTACTACCTTTACATGCCTACCGTATTCATCATTTTTGTTAAATTAATTTGTTGGACCTTAGTGAGTGTCTAATTCGACCTCTCGTCACTACCTCTCTGAGGTTAGCCGGGCGACTTACTGAGTACACGTTATTTTCGTACTCATGCTACACTTGTTGTGCATTTTTATTGCACAGGTACTATCACAGCGACGTGGATGGTTGGAGACTTAGGCGAGCTGCATCATCCGGAGGCGATCCGCAGCTGACAGAGTCTCCCTCATATAGTATTTATTTCCAGTTTAAATTTCTTGTCTAATTTGTATTTCGGACAAGCTTGTAGTATTTGTGAATTTCTTAGAATTTGCCCATGTACTTGTGACACCGGGTTCTGGGATGTGTTGGGATATATTTGCTAAAATGGAATATTTAAACCATTGTATTTACTTAACGGATTTTATTTAGTTATTATGCAATAAAGTGAAAGGTAATGATTTTCATAAATGCTAAAATAGGAAAATTTAACTTAACTATTTAATGATTGGCTTGCCTGACAATGATGTCCAGCACCATCACGACCTTATGGATTTGTGTCGTGACAACATGGTATCAGAGCACTAGGTTCCCGTAGGTTTCACGAGTCAGGAGAAAGTCTAGTAGAGTCTTGAGGATCGGTACGGAGACGTTTGTACCTATCTTCGAGAGGCTATAGGGCTGTTAGGAGTTCTTTCCTTCTTGATTCCTCATCGTGCGATTTAATTACTTTAAGGCTCATGCCTAAGTTTATTCTTTCTCAATCTTAGGCGTCGCGAAACGCTTGCCATGAATCGGGAATTTGAGGAATTGATATGGTGGTATGGATATGGTGTGAGATGTTTCCTATGTGTAGTTGGTTGGGGCTGTTTTTGTTGCCCTGCAGAAGAATATTATATTGTTTCAGATCGGTTGCTGTGTTTCTGAGAACTTTGAGGCTATGCTCAGGTTGTGATGATGTTTACGATTGGTTATCGCGCGATGTCGATATGATGATAGAATGCTTGCCCATATGTTGGGGGTGATGAATTGTTTGAAGGGAGGTCATCTCAGAGTGTGATTTTGAGATTTCGGTATTTTAGTTCCGGAAGAGGAAAGGTATTTGGATTATGAATGGTCCGGTTGGGGTTAATAAAGTAGTAAGACTTGGTGTTTTCAAGTAAAGTTGAGTATTCACCTGTGATGTGTTATCATCTTCCTTGATCGAATGGAATGTGTTAAGTTCGTCAATGCCATGGTTTCTTCGGTTGCATGAGGTCAGAGTATTGTGAAGAAGTATTGAAGAAGCGGCTGTCAGAGACCGTGAGATGCGGTGGTTTGGTATTGGATAAGTATTGATAATGAAGGCAGCTCGAGATAGATGATCTTCGGAGAGTTTGAAGTTCTGGCGAACTGCTGGATTAAAAACTTCAGAGAATGATATTGAATGGAGGCATCAATTGGGCAGCATACGATGAAGGAAGATATGTGAAAAGTGTTAGGCGGTGGTTCTATTTCTAGGAGGCCAGGTGTAAGAGGCAGAAGTCGAGCAGTCGCATGGAGGGGGAGTTTGACCAAAGTGGGGGAGCGACAGCATAGTGGCAAATTAGAAGGTATTGTCGCGCATTTAGTATATGTCCATGGGGAGCGGATGAACTGGTAAGGTTGGTGAATGAGAACAGGCTTAGGATGCGGTAGTGTGTTGCAGAGAGTGTGCATTTCAGCGTCGTTGGAAGGTGTCAGTTGGTGATTTTCACGGGTGGGTTACCTCCTGTGAGTAGGTTAGCGGTCGTGTGGTTGGCAAGTCTCGGTGAGGGATTCTAGTGGTTTTTCGGTAGGAGGTAGGATGTGTGAATGATGCTAGAGAATTTGAGTAATTAGGGAGTGCTAGAAAGAGTATTTGGAAGAATTGGACGGATCGGTTGAGCAAGATTCATGTTAACTAAGGAGAAAGGATATCAGCAGGGTCTAGAGTGGTGCCAGAAGTAGCTTCGATCTAAGTGGGGGAGTCCCACCACCTGCAGTTGGGCAGTAGGATTATGTTCTCATGGGGTTATGGATTTTCGGCATATTGACAAGTTAGTACAGCTAAGGGAAATGAGTAGAATGGTAATTGTGCATGGGATTTGATGAATGTCTGCAAAAGTTGGTCCTATCGGACCAGGGTTAGGCTTTGGAAGATTCAGAATTTTGTTTAATGCATAGGCAAGCTGTAAGGTAGTGACTCAGTCACGTGCTTCATTACAAATGGTGTTCGTGTGCTAGAAGAGCCTTGGAATTGATTGTATTCGGGGCCAGTCAGAGTGGGTGACTCTCAATAGTGGTCCCAGTGAATTCAAAATTTAAGAATGCGGCGTATAAGGGTTTCATGCAGTAGTATGATTAAGAGACGAGCTTTCGCAGTATAATTTTTGGGAATAGGGAAGGTGGTTAAAATGGTACATGTACGACAGTGATCAGTTTCGTCAGTGTAATTAAATCATGCATGTGGTTTGTGCAGATATGTGTGGGACTTGTCAGCCTTCGTAATGGATTTCATTTGAAAGCATTCGAGTTAGGCGGATCCCGGAAGGGTTATGGTGGTTCAAACCACTACTTAAGGATTTGCATGTATTGTGATTGTGGGAATTTACTCGTGTGTTGTGGATGTTCTCTTGAATTGAGGTAAGTAAAAGGTTTCTATATGATGCAGTGTTCACCTTATTAGTGGTTCAGAAGTTATGATGGAATTCTTGTGCTATATCATATTGGCAGGTTAGGTGCGGTAAGCAGTATGTAACTGGGAGTAAGAATCGAGATTGTGGTTCGGTGTTAACAAGGATGTCACGAGCTCGGATGGGCAAGGAAAAGCGATTTGAAAGTTCAGAGTAAGATGGTGTTATCTTCAATGTCACCTGAGATCGATATTCAGTGGAAGAGACTTTGCATCCTAGTCATGGGTTCTTGATGGGTTTGCAGTATTAATGTGGTCGGCGTTATGGATGTGCAGACTTGTTACCTCGTGGAAGGTCGTGGGAGAGTAACCACAAGAAGATTGTACAAGTGTGACATGTAGTCACTTAATGGATTGAAGATTTGGACTCAGTATAAAGAAGTGCAATATTGCTTATTTGAGAGTTTATGCCTGGAAGGCGTTCAGTTCATTTGGTTGTGGATTGTGGGGTGTTTGTCCCGGCTATGATGGTTGTTCTTGCGTATTATGAGAGGAAGTGGGTTAATATGGACCTAGGTAAAGCTATTAGCCTAGTTTGGTGCGAGCAAGGTAGACTCGATGTTTGTGGAGGGATTTAAATATGATTATGGGCTTCATGTGAGGCAAATATGTTCATTTGGGTATAGCGCTCCTCTAGGAGGGGTGTTGGGATATCAGTTGTTGTCCCGTCTTCGTCAAATTTAGGTAATATTATGATTTTGGCCGTGTGAGTTGTGAAATGACTTGATAATTTCTTATGAATTGAGGTCCCGTGTAGTGGAGATGTTATGTGAGCATGACAACTCTTGAGATCTAGAGTGTGTGTATATATATATATATATATATATATATATATATATATATATATATATATATATATATATATATCGCAGCTCAGTTGTCCTTGAGTTTTGTAAGCATATGGATTTATCAGTCTCCCCAGGATGGTATTATGCACTTAGCGTGCTTGTGATCGATATTCAGTAACGTGTAATAGTGAGCAATTCAGCTCCGTGTATATTTCCTTATGTGAATTTGCGTGATGGGATCGGGTGGCACGCCACCACGGGCATGTTATTTGGATCGGGTTGCACGCCGCAACAGTGTGATGATGAGTAAGGTTCCTATATTTTTTTTCTTCTTGTGTTTTACTTTCTATTTTCTGAGTAGAGTTCATATTAGTTGCGTGAGTTGAGTAGTCCTTTCCTGAGTCATTCCTTATGTATCGTGTTCGAGTTGTGGCCTATTGGCGCGATGTGGTATCATATGATATTGTTGGTCATGTTTGGGGTGGTTGTCTGAGCAGTTCATACTGGGTGAGACGAGATTATCAAATCAGGGATCAGTGCGATAAGGTTATGTAAAGTGTATATTAAAGAACAAATACCATTATTCGGTTCATAATGAGGTGATGATTCTAGTCAAGATGAGATATTCAATGATTTGTTAACTCTGCAGTTGGGTATGAATTTCTACACATCTCCTCCGTTGTGGTGGTATCATTGGCATTATAGCAGGATGTATGTATATTTGTTATGAGGTGCATCGGGAGCATCATATCCGTGAAATTTTGGCCATTAAGGTTCAGGGAACTTCATTGTGGTTAGATGATGAATTTTATGGTGCATGGTGCTAATTCAGCAAAGGTATGCAGTCATGTTCTGGTATATTGTGTGGTAGTTGATACGGTGTTTATATATTGGAACTAGGCCTGGCAGAGAAATTTCAGGTATTGGAACTGGATTCTGAGCTTATTATATGGATAAAAGAGGAAATCTTCAGATTTAATCAAGCTAATGTACTCAACTGGGTTATGGTAGCACGTGTAGGTGCACGAGGTGTTAAACAGTGATTTCAGATAACTCCAGAGCAGTTCTTAGCACGTTCGAGGACGAACCTTTGTTAAAGTAGGGGAGAATGTAACGACCCGACCAATCGTTTTGAGCTCTAGCGCGTCGTTCAGCGGTTTGAAGTCATGAGCAGCTTCATTTCAGGTATTATGACTTGTGCAAATGGTCGGAATTTAAATTCGGGAAGTTCGGAGTCAAATTGGAAAGAAAATTCTCATTTTAGAAGCCTTAAGTTGGAGAAATTGACTAGGATTGAAATTTTTAGTAAACGACCTCCAAATAAGGATTTGAAGGTTCCTGCAGGTTCGTATGATAATTTCGGAGTTGGGCGTATGTCCGGATCGGGCTTTGGATAACCCGGGAGTGTTTCGGTGTATATTGTGGAAGTCAACAATTTTGAAGAAATTTCCTAAGTTTGGCTGGAAGCGCATTTCAATGATATTGATGTCCCTTTGGGATTCCGAGACTGGGAATAGCTTCGTATGGTGATTCTGGAGTTAGGAGCGCGATCGAGAGTGAATTCGGGTGTCCGTGGGTTATTTTGAAGTCATTTGGCTAAATATAGAAATTTGAAGGTTTTTGAGAAATCCGACCGGAAGTGGAAATTTTGATATCGGGGTCGGAATGCAATTCTGGAAATTGGAACAGGTCCGTAATGTCATTTGTGACTTGCTTGCAAAATTTGGTGTCATTCCGAGTAGTATAGGTTGGTTCGACGCATTGAAAGCGAATTCTAGAACTTTAAGTTCAAAGTTTGATTCAATTTGGTTTTAGGGTCGATTTCTTAATTTCGTTGTTGTTTTTCACGTTCCGAAAACTCGAGCGAGTCTGTATCATGAATACAGACTTTCCAGTGCCTTTGGACGGGGTCTCGAGAGTCTCAGGTGAGTTTCGGACCCCTCGGAGCTAATTTCAAAACACTAGAAAATTCCAGGTCTGGTTTCCTTCTCCGCGTTCGCGGGGGGGGGGGGGGGGGGGGGGGNGCACACCTCCCCCGCGTTCGCATAGAGCCCGACCATTGGGCCAGCCCAGCTTCCCCTTACCCTGTGCATTCACAGGTCCCCCATCGCGTTCGCATAGAGGGCCCATGTGGGCCTGGTCACTTAAGGCATCGCGAACGCACTGCCCAGGCTACGTTCGCATAGAGGAAACCACTGGGCAATGTGTTTTTATAGCGGGATTAATTCATTTTTCCTCACCTTCTTCTTCTTCCTTGGGGTAATTTTGAGCATGCAAGAGGGCAGACGACCTAATTATTGGAGGTAAGTAATTCCTACCATAAACTTAGTCTAATACTTTGATTCCTAGGTAAATTAACTCATTAATTAGTGAAAATTCAAGGGTTAGGGTAAAAACCTAGGTTCTATATAAATTGGGTGAATTACCAAGGAATTTGCCATGTAATCACACCAAAACAATATATTAATGATCCTTAGGCTATGGGTAATTGATTCCTTAAAAAATTTCCGGAATTCGTGCATGTGGGCCCGGGGGTGCATTTTAGGACTTTTTAAAGTAAGGTGAAATGACTAAGTAAATAGAAGAACTTCATGTTTTTGAGTATATTTTGATATATTTACGTAACGTTTGATTAGTTTCGAGTCATTGGGAGACGAGTTTGGAGTTTCGGGGGCGTTCTTGGTCCGGGAAGTAGATTCGACACGAGGTAAGTCTCCTTTCTAACTTTGTGATGAGGAATTGTCTCCCTAGGTGAACTACTTAAGTATGTGCTACTATCTGCGGGGGCTACGTACGCACGAGGTGATGAGATTCCATGCGTAGCTACTAGTATGCCATATTCGGGTAGTCTAGGACCCACTAGCATGCCTTACGTGTTGTTCGTGTGATCCTGCGAATAATATTAGACAGATAATGCTATTGAATTTGTAACTTATTTCCTACGAAGGCTAGAGTGTAACTTCTTAATCACTTAGAAAGAGAATTGACTCCTCCATGGATAATTGTATACCTGATAAGGTGAATTTTATTGAATATTATTAAACTTGGCAAATGAATTTCGAGAAACGATTTAAATAATAATTTTTGTGATTTGTAAAGGAGAAATTTGTCATTTACTTGAATATTTGTTTTCCCGATGTAGTCGGGGTGGACTGTTGATTGTGCATGACTGCATGTGACCGCTTAACAATTTACATTCCGTGAGCGGAGTGTTATTTCCCCCACTCTCATGGGAACGGGCTGTACGCCACGGTGGATTGAAAGATGCACTTATGGTTCGGGCCGTTCGATCCTCGGCAGTGCATATATATGATTATTTTATTAAAAGATTCACGTATGGTTCGGGCTGTTCGACCCTTGGCAGTACATAGACATGATTATTTTATTGAAATGTTGACTTATGGTATGGGTCGTTCGACCCTCGGCAGAGCACAGAGATGATTATTTTGATGGCTCATGCCGGTTCTCCTTATCCCGTATGCGCATGCTAAATTGTTAAATGTTTTTCATGGATTTTGAAGTGATAAGATATTTGGGGGGAAATAAGAAGTAATTGTTTATTTAAGATATTTGAGGGAAAATAAAGAAAAAATTATTTCTTTAAGATACTTGGGGGAAAATGAGGAAGTAGTAACTGTTTATTTACTTCCAATATTTACTTGGGACTTTAGTGCCTTATATATTTGCTGCTTTACTACTTTTACATGCCTACCGTGTTCATCATATTCTGTTAAATTAATTTGTTGGACCTTAGTGAGCGTCTAATTCGACCTCTCGTTACTACCTCTCTGAGGTTAGGCGGGCGACTTACTGAGTACACGTTGTTTTCGTACTCATGCTACACTTGTTGTGCACTCTTATTTCACAGGTACTTTCACAGCGACGTGTGTGGTTGGAGACTTACGCGAGCTGCATCATCCGGAGGCGATCCGCAGCTGACAGAGTCTCCCTCATATAGTATTTATTTCCAGTTTAAATTCCTTGTCCAATTTGTATTTCGGACAAGCTTGTAGTATTTGTGAATTTCTTAGAATTGCTCATGTACTTGTGACACCGGGTTCTGGGATGTGTTGGGATATATTTGCTAAAATGGAATATTTAAACCATTGTATTTACTTAACGGATTTTATTTAGTTATTATGCAATAAAGTGAAAAGTGATGATTTTCATAAATGCTAAAAGAGGAAAATTTAACTTTAACTATTTAATGATTGGCTTGCCTGACAATGATCTCCGGCGCCATCACGACCTTATGAATTTTGGGTCATGACATCTTCTCAGTGTTGATTGCTCTTTTATAAAATATTGAAGCCTCACTTTTTCAAAATGGAAAATTACATAAGTTGCCACCTGATCTATGGTGCAAATCCTCCTTACACACTTTTTATGGATGATAATAATATTACACATGCAATCTTTCTAAAGTGTATCTAGTACACACCTTATTTGACCAAGTCTAAGCGTGTGTAACACAAAATGGTAGATAATTTCTAACTTAAATCAACGGCCAGAGACAAATCCCAACGGTCATTTTAAACAAATAAAAGGTCCCTCAACCCACTTCTTCTCAAATTGGACCCGTCTTCCCCTTCTCCTTCCTCCTTGAAATCTCGAAAGTTGCAGAAAATTTTTGACATCTTCTTATGCGTTTTTTTGTTGCCAATATTACCATCTTCTTCTACTTCTTCCTTCTATTTTTCGACATTATAATTTTTAGGGTTCAATTTTAGGGTTAGGGCAAATGCAGAATCTAAGAAAATTTTGTTATTGTGGTGAATAAGTTGTGGTGATACAGTCATGGACTGTTGATAATCCTGGTCGTCGATTTTACGGATGTCCATTTTATGAGGTAAATATCAATTGTAATTTATAAATGATTTTATATTCCTTAATAATTTTTTCTCTTTGATTTTCTGATGGATAGTCACTCAGCATGTAATTTCTTTGTGTCGTTTGATCACCCAACTCCAGAGCACTTGAAAATTGTGATTTCGGGGATGCTTAAGAAAAGGAGAGCCTTCGACGCACTATTGAAGGAAAATAAGAATCAAAGAAATTGGAGGAGATTGTGTGTGTTGTTTCTCCCATGGTGTGAAATAATATTGGATATGTTGTTGTTATTATTGTGTGTGTGTTGATTTAAATTGTAATTATATTGAAGTTGATTATGTTTGGTAGTTCTAAAGATTTTTATATAATGTAAGAAAATGAATGAAGCTTTTTGGTGGATTTTATATCCCTTTGTTAGAAATGAATGGAATTTTTTGCAGCTGTTAATGTTGTTTGGTTTGTGGTTGTTGTTATGTGAGTTGAAAATGCAGAAAATACACTGCTTATACAGTTAAATAGTGACTGAAGTTGCTGCCTAAAATACAAATCAAATTCTTAAATACTGAAGTGGTAATACTAAAGAGATGAATCTGCCAGAAATTTTCAGGGCAAAATGTGGATAATACGTTGTTTACAAAGTTAAATAATGGCTGAAATTGCTGCCTAAAACACAGATCAAATAGTGAAATACTAAAGTGGTAACACTAAAGAGATGAATCTGCCCAGAAATTTTCAATTTAAAATACATAGCATCATAGAGTAAAGGTGTTCATTACAGTCTCCTAATATCAGCCTGCTTTAACAAAAATATAGATTGACATCTTAACAGCATACCAAAATAACAACAACCTGCCTTAACAAAATAACAACATTCAATGCACCACTTAACACCAGTTCCAAAATAAATTAACAACAGTTCCAAAATAACTTAACAGTCACACAACATTCAATACACTAATACATATAGTTGTTCTTGGATGGCTGGGATGATGAACTTGCTTGACTTAGATTAGAATGGGATGCAACAGTTCTGGAATGGGATGCAACAATTTTTTCCAAGTTGTCTTTTACTAATGGATGGTCTACGATTCCATTTTACTCCATTTGTTGGCTTTTAGGCACATTCATGAATATCTACCAAGGACCTCTTTTCACCATCATGAGAACCTCTCTTGGTTTACCTCCACCAGACAGCCAAAATAATAAAGTATTTAGTAAAGTGGTTAAACCAAATAAGAAATAAACTTAAGTTTGAAGTACTTACAGAAAAACTTGTGAACCCAGTGCTTGATTGAAATGGTGTAAACCCAGAACTTCTAGTTCCTCTTCAACTACCTCTACCAGTTCCTCTTCCTTTTCCTCTTCCAGGGGCAAAAGTAGTTGAAGCTGAAGGTATATTACTTCCTCTACCTCTACCAGTTCCTCTTCCTCTGCCAGTAGCAGTAGGGGGAAAAGTAGTTAAAGTTGAAGGTGTTGGAGCAAATCCTCTACCTATACCTCTAACGGTTCCTCTTCCTCTTCCTCCAATTCGTCCTCTATAAGAAGCATTTGCAGGAGTAGAATTTCCAGGACTTGGTTTCTTTGGGCAGTTTCTTTTATTGTGTCCATAGCCACCATGGTTTGAACATGTTATCTCCATGCCCCTTTCTTGAAAGCTTTCCAGACTTAGGATGTTCAATTTCTTCTCTTCTTCTTTCGTCTGCTAGGCATCTTTTTAATTGGTGGGGGTTCAGTTGGTGGATTGCTAGATGTTGGCCACATTTGCATATTTGGAACAGGCTGGATAAATATTGAATATGCCTTTAGATAGGTGGATTTTTTGTACCACTGGGATATGTAGGCTTAATGTTCTTGAAGTGCATAACAATAAATGCATAAGCACAAGGGATACCCTTCAGCATCCATGACCTATAAGTACAAGTCTGGATTTGCATATTCACACAATGCTTCAATACTAATCTTAATAGGTATCCTCAACCTCATAGCCATATTCACCATTCCATTTGATTGTACACCTCATAGACTGGGCCATTTTATCCTTGTACACTTTCATAGCAATTGGGGATATATCACATATCCATGTATCTGTAAACTCCCTCAACTTTTCTTTTCTCTCCATCATCTTCGCTCTTATTTCCTTCAACATTGTGATGGTTGTCTGGTGTATAATAACAAGTATTCAAGCCTTAAAGGTCTCACACATATTGTTGTCAATTATATCACATTACCTATCATAGTTAAAGTATGCTCTACACTATGTTTCCTTGTTATATCTCAAGAGACTCTCACATATCCCATTCCCAAGCATATCCAAGCTGTCCAGGTGAAAATTTGATTCTACCACACATGATGCTCTAACACACCTCCAGAAGTTGTCTCGTCTCCAATCTTTGGACCAGTTTGCTAATATATATCTGGCACACCACCTATGTTCACTTTCAGGAAACACTTATGATACAACTTTAAGCAATCCCTGTAACATAAGAAGAACATATTAGTTTCCAACAGAAATAAAAATAAGAAAAGTTAAATATTGGCAGCAATGAAATCACCTTTTGAATATCATACACGATAGTTATATCCCTTCCATATTGAAGCTATAAGTCATGAATCACATATTTCATAAATCATGTCCAAGGGAAACTGTTCTCACACTCTACAATGGCCCAATCAATATGGAACATCTGATTGTTGCCATCCTTTGATACTGCTATAAGAAGTTGACCCTTAAAAATTCCTTTCAAAAATCATCCATCAAGGCCAATTATCCTTCTACATCAGACCATTCCTTTTTCATAGCACAGAAGCACATATAAAATGAATTTAAGATAAGCTTGCCTTCACCTTGATCATCTACCTTCATAACACAAGTTGTACCAGGATTTGTCTGTTACACAATATCTCTATAACCATAGAGTCTCTTGAACTCAACATGCACATCACCTATATCTCCGTCAGAATTTTTTCTCTAGGTCTATGGACAGTAGACCTACCTACATACATGTCCAATTCATCATTAATGAGTTTATTCTGCTCCCAAACTTTCATATTTGGTTGAGACCCAATCTTATTCCTGTAATGCTTTGCAAGGTATCTGGAGTTGCAGAGCTTGTTTATTTGTTCTGTAATGCTTGTGGACATGACAATACTCTTTAATCTTAAAATTGTTGGATCTACCATCTTTTATTGTAGCCAACAACCATGGACATTTTGGGTGCATGAATTTTACCCTTCCCTACCAGGGCATTAATATACTTTTCAATTGAACTTCTTTCTGAATTGCATATTTAGTAACATCCAACCTAAACTCATCAACACTCTAACAACTCAACCCCAACTCCCAGGTTATTTTCTTGACAGTTGGATCAAATATCAGGGTTTTTTTCCTCTTCTTGGAAGCCATTCTCCTATTATGTTCTTCATCAAATTCATCTTCAGCATCTGAAGGAAAGCTTTCAGTATCAGAAGACCCAAAATACGACTTATTTGTCCCTACTAAGCTTGTGTACCTATTTTACTTGCTACTAGTTCTTAATTCATCAAAATCAATATCAACTCCTGCATCACCTAGGTTAATATTACCATTTTCTTTTGGCCTTTAACTACTTTTCCTCCTATATTTCCTTAGTTCATCCCTACACTCTGCAAATTCGTCATGAAAATTAGATCCATAATCATTATCATATATATATATATATATATATATATGTGTGTGTGTGTGTGTGTGTGTGTGTGTGTGTGTGTGTGTTTATGTGTATGTGTGTGTGTGGGGGGATCAGATTATGCACCGCAATTTAAAAGATAAAATATGGTTATTCTTCGTTGTTATGTTCCACCACCGCGTTGTGTTGTATTACTATATTGTGATGATATTATGGGGCCCTCTGTCATTTATATTCTAGTTTTATTTATTATGCGGCTATTAATTTCTCTATCTTGTATTGCTCTTTTTGCTTATCATCTGCACAAGTGAGAATAATAAGTGAGTATCTTTTAACTTAAAACCTCGTCACTACTTCGCCGAGTTTAGTCAAGATACTTACCGGATACATGGGGTCAGCTGTACTCATACTATAATTTTGTACCTAGCGTGCAGATTTTGCAATTGTGTAGTTGTGGAAGACAAAGCCTTGCATTGAAGACGTACTCGTGTTCCAAATTCAAGCAACCTCTTATTGATGGTAGTTTAGGATTTTAAATTCTGTTTATGTAATCTTCAACCGAATATTGTATTTATTCTTCATAATGGTTTCGTAAATCTAAATCATGGTGGCTCATGACATGTAATGCAGTCCATGGGAAGTTGTATAGAATTCAATTATTTTCATCTTTGTTCTTATTTATTACTTGAGTTACGTTATTCTATACTTGGCTTACCTAGCACTGGGGTTTGGTGGCATCATGATTAGATGGATTTTAGGTCGTGACACAAGGGTTTGTGGGCTAGTTCAATACTGATGGATGTATCCATTTGAAATGTAAAAAAATTTATTCCAAGAATTTATTATATTTGCTATCTTTATTTTATTACCTAATTTATTTTTAAAAAGTTCCTAAATAAAATTTAAAAAACTATCAAAAATAAATCTAGAGTTGAAGGGTCTATTTGTTAATCATATTTGGGTTAATGATAATGTAATAAAAAGGAATGCAACTCTATCAGTCTCAAATCATTTTGGACGAACTTCTGGCAATAAGAATGGCACTATTCGGTGGCTAGATGATAAAGAGGTTGTTGCAGCACAATTGCATGTTCTTAGAAATTGTGATGAGATTAAGCCTTTCCTCAATTAAGTTTCAATCACTATTTTTATTTATTTATTAAGACAAATTAATTATATTTAGGTTGAAACTAATATTCTGTGTAAGTGGGTGCAATTTTTATGATCAAGCCTTGAGAGATACTTACTGTGATCTCAGTGATGATATTTTTGACAAACAAGTTGAAGTAGACTTTTCACGATAAATTAAGAGTATGTATTGATTAACATAAACTATCCATGACTAAAGAACATATCCATTATAGACAATATCATTTAAAATGTATATCTGATTACTTCATTGTCTGATAGGTCAATAGTAATCCTCAAGAAATGTTGCAAAATTCATATTTCTAAATCTTAGCAATGGAACCATTAAGACGGGAAAATTCTTGGCCTATTTATTTTGTGAATGGATTTAAATTTTACACTTCTTCATGGGGTGAAGGAACAAGTACATATAATAGTGGGGTGTGTGTTACTGGCACCAGACATGATGTTATTATAAGTGAATATTATTGTGTTCTTAAGGAGATTATTGAATTAGAATAGCCACTAACATAAACTATAGAGTTAGTTTTATTTTAATATGACTCGTTTGATACTTCTAAACATGGCATGAAAGTTGATAGGGAATTTGGTATTGTCGAGGTTCGAGAAAAGGTGAAGCTATGGTAAATTTGTCCTTTTCATCTTTCCTAAAACTATAACTCAAGTTTATTATGAAAACAAAGGAGATAAAGCTGAATGGTGGATTGTTATAAAGATAAAGCCAAGGGGAGTTTTGGATGCAAGACATAATCTGGAAGTTGATTACCAAGAGGAACAATCCCAAGTTAATGTAAGAGAGCATGACCCAATTGATTGCCTACAAGATGACCAAGTTGATGGTGAAGAGGTCGAAATGAGTATTTTCAATCAGTTATCAATGACGATGGATATGATTTAGTAAAAGAAAAAGGTGAGGAGGTAGCAAGTAAAGTAGAGGAAGAGTTTTTTGATAGTAATAATTCATAAGATAACTTTGAAATGCAAGAGGAGGACGATGATGAAGATGACAATTGAGAATATTAATTCGTCAATTTTTATTGTTTATTTTACAACACTCTATTTGTTTTTAACGATAGTTAAAATATAACGATCAGGCTGGTCGTCTTGCTTTCTAGATCCCGTTTCCCCTAAATAAGATTCTCGTATGTTCTTTTGCAATTTTATGACTTGCGGGGATGGTTGGTTCGGGTTTGAAAGGGTTCGGGTTGAAATTAGAACACTTAGTTCCTTAATAGTGGCTTAAGATGGCCAAGTTTTACTTGAGTCAACATCTTGAGTAAACAAATCCAGAACCGGGATTTGATTATTCCTGTAGGTTTGTATGATGATTTAGGACTTGGGCATGTGTTAGGATCGAGTTTCGGATAATCTAAGAACATTTTAGTGCTTAATGTTGAAAGTTGGCGCATTGAAGGTTTTCAAGTTCTTTAAATTTAGTTTGAAGTATACTTTGGTGTTATCGAGATCCATTTGGGATTTCGAGCCTAGGATTAGGTCTGTACGATGATTTATGACTTGTAAGTATGATTCAACGAGTTCGGAGATAGTTGAAGAAGGTTGAAATTCATAAGTAAATTTATTTTGTTTTGGGGTATGATTCTTAGATTCGATGTTATTTTATGTGATTCGAGGCTTCGAGTAGGTCCGTATCACATTAATGAACTTGTTGGTACATTTGGACGGGGTACCGGGTGGCTCAGGTGCATTTCGGACCACCCGGAGTTGAGTCAAAATTGCAAAAGAATCTATTGTTGGTTTCCTTTTTCGCGAACGCGGTGAAAGCCTCGCGTTCGCACTAAAGGAATTGGGATGGAGGACTTTTGTTCTACGCGTTCGCGAGAGGGAGGTTGCCATCATGATGCTCTGGGAACATCGGCATATGTGTTTTCTAACAACGGGTCACGATCGCGTAGTGGAAAGCCTACTGGGGAGGGGTCAGTCTGGTACTCTTCGCGTTCGCGAAAGGTAGGGCAGGATAGCCTTTGCGATCGTGAGGCTCCTTTCGCAATCGTGGAGCACGTTTTCTGGGTGGAAGAATTTTGCCTTCACGATCGTGAGGCCCTTTTTCGCGATCGCGAAGAAGGAATGCCTAGGCAGAGACTTGTTTTAAAAACGGGACTTAGGACATTTTCTCTCATTTTTCTTTCCCTTAGCCGATTTTGGAGCTCTTGGAGGGGGGTTTTTCATCTAGCATCATAAGGTAAGTAATTCCTATACAATGTGAGTTTAATACATAGATTATGGATAGATTTTAACATGTAAATTATGGGAATCTTAGGATTTTGTTGAAAAATCTAGGTTTTGATAAAAATGGGATCAGACCACGAAAATGATTATGAAATTGAGCAGAAATTATACATTTGTGTTCGTGAGGTTATGAGTAGTATTTTATTTACAAAATTTTTTAGAATCCGAGCACGTGGGCCAGGGAATGAATCTTAAGAATCTTCCAAATTGGGTTGGGTAATTAATCAAATAGCTAAATTATAAAATTTTGAGCATATATTGACCTTTGACTAGGTTTGGATTTCTTGGCACCAATTTCAAGATTTTTAGTGTGAATTGTGGACCGTGAAGAGTACTTGGAAATGAGGTTAGTCTCTTTCCTAACTTTGTAAAAGGTATATCCCCCATAGGTGTTTTAAATAGTTATTTGCTAATAATGATGGGTGATACGTATGCACGATGTGACGAGAGTCCGTACGTAACCAAAATCATGCTTATGTCCGGGTAGACTTAGGACTTTACCATGCACTACTAGCATTATTTTCACCCAACTTGTTAGTTAAATTATTTGAATTTATAATTGAAATTGAATAAAGGAGTTTTAAGATACCAAGCTCCATTAGTTTGAGTTTTGGGCGGAGTACTTTATTGTTAGCGGAAATTATGCCTTCTTTGAGTACTATTCCTATGTAGTAGCCGTTGATCAGAGTTTTTAGGGTTTATCTATTCCTGTAGACCGGTCCAAACACCTCGACAATATATTAGATGCATCTATGGTTCGCAATGGTCGACCCTCAACAGTGTACACACTATTCTGGATTGGTTGTACGACCTCGTCATAATCGTGCGTGACATTACTAGGAGTCCAATTATATTTTATATCTCTTTCTTGTCATGTGACTTGATAATTATTTGGTGATTTTTACGTGATAAATTGGCATGTGATACTTTGAGGTTTAAATTTATATTATGCTAGAGACTTATTATTATCTATCATTTCTTATTCCATTCTAATTGTTGTATTTCATTCCTATTTAAAATTCACGTACTTTATTTATTTACCTCTAGTATGTGTCGATGCCGACCCCTTGTCACTACTTTTCGAGGTTACACTAGATTCTTATTGGGTACACCACATTATTTATTTACTCATGCTACACTTCTGCACTATTCGTGTAGGATCTGGGGCAGGTGCATCTGGCGGCTAGTCAAGCGTGTATCACCGCTAACTGGAGTCTTAGTGGTGAGCTGCTTCCTATGCTCCGTTGTGCATCACCTAGAGTCTCCTCCTTGTATTTTTTTTTATGTCTATCTTACTTCAGACAGTAGTTGTAGGAGGTTGTGTATATTCTACTAGTTTTCTCGTGCACTTGTGACACCGGGTTTAGGGAATTTCTAGTAGATATTTATGGTTTTTTGTCTATTAATTTCACTACTTCACTCTTATGTTTATTTTATGCTTTATATTACTACGATCATTTACTCTTAGTTCTTTATTAAATAAAATGAATGACTTTAAAAATATATCAAAATGAACAATAAAATGGATAGTTCACCATTGGCTTACTTAGCAACGACGTTGGGCACAATCACGGCCTATTGTGGGAATTGGGTCGTAACAACTTGGTATAAGAGCACTAGGTTCACATAGGTATCACAAGTCATGAGAAGACCTAATAGGGTATCGCGGTTCGGTGAAGAGACATTTGTGCTTATCTTCGAGAGGCGTGGTAGATGGTGAGTATCTTTCTCTTATTCTCTCAGTGATGGTGAGAACACACGTGGCAGATGTACTCGGCGGTGGAGGAGTTTCTCACCCTGTTTCTAGAGGCCAAGACAGGGGCCGAGGGGGGCTCCAACTCTGTTAGAGGACAAGGGCGTGCTAGAGTTGCCAATGTCGTACCACCAGTGGATCAAACAGAGGATCCTCTCGTTGAGGAGAAGGATGTGTTATCTACGGCTGAGCCAGCCCCGGTAAACTTCACAACTGCACCAGGATTTCAGGAATTCATGGGCCGTATGCTGCGGTTCATGGACCCTATAATGCAGGCTGGTTTCCAGTGGACCCAGATACATCTTAGACATAAGGAGGGGCACAAACCCCGATCACTCAGGCTCCAGGATATGCTTCTACCTTATATCAGATCCCAGGTGAACTACCTGCAGGCAGCGCTCAGCCAGTTGTAGCAGTCATATCGGAGCACAGACTAGCCTTGACCATAGATCAGTAGAAGCGGTTGGATAGATGGACCAAATTACATCTTCTTATCTTTGGAGGTAAGCGACATGAGGACCCATATGAATTTATTGATTGTTGCAGAGACATGCCGCACAACATGGGATTAATGGAGTCCAACGAGGTGGATTTCACCATATTTAAGTTAGAGGGAATGGCTTGTAGATGGTGGAAGTCTTATCTTTGTAGCAGGACAGTAGGTTCACCTCCCTTTACTTGGGACCAGTTGACACGTCTCTTTCTAGAGAGAAATATTCCACCCTCTTAGAGGGAAGAGTTGCAAGGTCAGTTTGAGTGGCTCCAACAAGGACAGATGTCGGTATCTGATTATGAGGTGAGGTTCTCTGAGTTGTCTCGGCACACACGTATGATAATCCTCACATATGCAGAGAGATTGCAGAGGTTTATTGCGGGCTTGCATTATGACATCCAGGTTATTATGAGCCGAGAGGTTGAGATGGGGAGCATATGAGAAGGTTATGGAGATAGCTCGAAGGATCGAGAGTATTAGCCAGCAGAGACGAGAGCATGCACTGAGGGAAAAGCGACCTTGATAGTTAGGAGGATTCAGTGGTTCCCTGTCTTAAGGAAGAGGTCAGTTTGTGAAGGGCCATCCTAGCAGGCCTATGTATTTGGCACCACTTCTTTCTCGGGGTGCTCCAGTGCGGCCCTATTTCAGCGCCATTCTAGAGAGCTCCTACCATCTATCGTCTATTCAGGGTTCTTCTAGTGGGTAGATAGGTCCCTAGGGTCAGCCATCTTCCGCACCAAGAGGTTTCTATGAGTGCGAGGAGCTTGATCATAAGAGAATATTTTGCCCAAGACTTCGGGGTAAGGTAGTACTGCAGGGCCATCAGCCTATGATCACCGCACCAGCTACCGCACCAGCAGGTGGGTAGGGGTCGCCCTAGAGGTGGAAGCCAGTTAGGTGGCGTTCTAGCTAGATTCTATGCTTTTCCAACCAGACAAGATGCAGTAGTCTCAGATGCCATGAGCACAAGTATTATTTCTGTCTTCAGTAGGGATGTTTCAGTACTATTTGATCTAGTGTGTAGATATTCATATGTTTCATATTTATTTTCTCATTATCTGGATGTCTCTCGTGAGTCCTTTGGTGCTCATATACATGTGTCCACACCAGTGGGCGATTCTGTTGTTGTGGATCAGGTTTCGGTCCTATATTGTGACTTTATGTGGTTATAAGACCAGCGCGGATCTTTTGTTGCTTGACATGACCGATTTTAAGGTTATCTTGGGCATGGACTGGTTTTCTCCATACCATGCCGTTCTAGATTGATATGCCAAGAGTGTTACCTTGGCAATGCCAAATTTTCCTAGATTGGAGTGGAAAGGTTCATCTATCAGTACATCTAGCTGGGGTATCTCGTTCTTGAAGGATCGACATATGATCAAGAAGGGTTGTTTGGCCTATTTGGCTTATGTTCGGGATATTGCTGTAGAGACTCCCACGTTTTATTCAGTTCTCGTGGTGCGGGTTCTCCGATGTGTTTCCTTCTGATCTACTAGGCATGCCACTAGATCGTGAAATCAATTTCAGTATTGATTTGGGCCTAGGTACTCATCTTGTTTCTATTCCACCGTACCACATGGCTCTGATAGAATTGAAGGAGCTGAAGGAACAATTTGAGGATTTTCTCACGAAGGGGTTAATCAGACTGAGTGTGTCACCTTGGGTTGAGCCGGTATTGTTTGTGAAAAAAAGGATGGGAGTATGCGCATGTGCGTTGATTAACGCCAGTCTAACAAAGTTACCATTAAAAACAAGCACTCGTTGCCGCACATTGATTGTTTATTTTATTAGTTATAAGGTGCTATCATCAGCGGAAGATTCGTGCTTCGGATGTTCCGAAGATGGCTTTGCGAACTAGATATGGCACTAGGAGTTCCTAGTGATGTTCTACGGCTTGACTAACACCCTGCCGGTATTTAGGGATTTTATGAACTGGTTGTTTAGGCCATATCATTACTTATTTTTCATTGTCTTCATTGAATACATATTGATATACTCACATAGGATAGAGGAGCATGATCAACATTTGAGAGTTGTGCTTCAGAACTTGTGGGAACAGAAGCTATTTGCTAAGTTCTCCAAGTGCCAGTTCTGGTTAGATTTTGTGGCATTCTTGGGAAATGTTTTATCAGGTGAGGGTATTAAGGTAGATCCCAAGAAGATCGAGGCAGTTCAGAGTTGGCCTCGTCCTACCACAGCGACTGAGATCATTATTTTCTTAGCGTTAGAAGGGTATTATCGTTAGTTTGTGGAGGGTTTTTTGCCTATTGCAACAACTTTGACTAGATTCATCTAGAAGGTTGCTTCGTTTAGGTGGTCTGATGATTGTAAGGCGAGCTTTTAGAAGCTCAAGACTGCATTGACCACAACACCGGTGATAGTATTGCCCTCCAGTTCGAAGATGTATATTTGTATTACAATGCTTCACGCATTGGCTTGGGTTGTGTATTGATGTAGGATGTCCGAGTTATTGCATACGATTCACACCAGCTGAATCCCCATGAGAAGAATTACCTTGTTCATGATTTGGAGTGGTCTACTATAGTTCATGCTCTCAAGATCTGGAGACATTATCTTTATTTTCCTACGAGGTTTACACTGATCATCTTACAACATTTTTTTAAGCAAAGGGATCTTAGTTTGAGGCAACACATGTGGCTTGCATTACTATAGGATTATGATATTACTATCCTTTACCATTCGGGCAAGCGAATGTGGTTGCAGATCCCTTGAGCAGAAAGGCTGAGAGTATGGGTAGCTTTTCATTCATTTCAGTAGAGGAGAGCTTTGGACATTCAGTCCTTAGCCAACAAACTTGTGAGGTTGGATATTTAAGATCATAGTCGAGTTGTTGCATGTGTTATAGCCTAGTCTTTGTTATTCGAGCGGATCAAGGCTCGTTATTACAATGATCGGCACACTTTATTCCGGTTGTGACTATGTACTTGTCACACCTCCTTTTTATACACCCCAAGGGGGTATGGGAGTTTTTCCAATTAAAGTGACAT
>ML367592.1:0-10533 GCA_005239505.1 Nicotiana paniculata
TAGTCTGATGAATCTTTCTCCTAAGATAGAAAACCTAGTCTGATGAACTTTCTCCTAGGATCGGAATCTTAGTCTGTTGAATCTTTCTCCTAAGAAAAAAAAAACCTAGTCTGATGAACTTTCTCCTAGGATCAAAATCTTAGTATGATGAATCTTTCTCCTAAGATAATAAAAAAAGATACCTAGTCTGATGAACTTTCTCCTAGGATAAAAATCTTAGTCTGATGAATCTTTCTCCTAAGATAATAAAAAAANTTTCTCCTAAGATAGAAAACCTAGTCTGATGAATCTTTCTCCTAGGATAAACGTCTTGGTCTGATGAATCCTTCTCCTAAGATACCAAATAAATAATAATAATTTGAAAAACAAAAAATCCTTCTTGATTCATTTTAGCATAGATACACAATTCAATAGTCTCATTTTCCAACATAGGGTCTCCATTCCCTAGTTGATTTTATTTTTAGACATAGGGTCTCCACTCCCTAGTTGATGACTTTAGACATAGGGTCTCCAGTCCCTAGTCTTCTTTCCAACATAGGTCTCCATTCCCTAGTTGATGCCGGCATAACCCGATGAGTCTCATTTCCAGACACCGGCATAACCTGGTGATCTTTCCTGACAACAACATAACCTGTTGATCGCTTCCTGACACTGGCATAACCCAGTGATCTCTTTTCCCCAGGCAACANCCTGTTGATCGATTCCTAACACTGACATAACCTAGTGATCTCTTTTCCCAAGGCAACAGCATAACCTGTTGACCTTTCTAGACACCGGCATAATCTGGTGATCTTTCCTGACAACAGCATAACCTGTTGATCACTTCCTGACGCTGGCATAATCCAGTGATCTATTTTCCCCAGGCAATAGCATAACCTGTTGACCTTTCTAGACACCGGCATAACCTAGTGATCTCTTTTCTGACAACATCATAACTTGTTGATCGCTTCCTGACACTAGCATAACCCAGTGATCTCTTTTCCCCAGGCAACATCATAACCTGTTGACCTTTCTAGACACTGACATAACCTGGTGGTCTCTCCCTGACAACAGCATAACCTGTTGATCATTTCCTGACACTGGCCTAACCCATTGATCTCTTTTTCCCGACAATAGCATAACCTGTTGAACTTTTCCCAGACACCAGCATAACCTGGTGATTTCTTGCTTGACAACGTCATAACCGTTGATCCTTCCCCAGACACCGGCATAACCTGGTGATTTCTTGCTTGACAACGTCATAACCGTTGATCCTTCCCCAGACACCGGCATAACCTGGTGATCTTTTCTTGACGGCAGCATACCTATCGATCTTGTCCAACATAGGGTCTCCAATCCCTAGTTGATTTTACTTTTAGGCATAGGGTATCGACTCCCTAGTCTACAATAACTCTGGGTACACCATTCACGACTTTTCATTTGTTTTCAATAATAAAGTAGCATAGATTTTATTACAATAACTCGCGAAATATTCCTGGTGAAAACTGGGGCAAAAACTTTTGTTCGTTTGTTTTTGATTTTGCGCAGATTACAATGGATTCAAGACGACCAAAAGAAGAAGTTTCGATTCAGAATAAAAGAAAATAAGAACAGAGAAGGCCAAACCCAAAGTATGGAAGCGGAAAAGATGTGGACTGCTCAAGACAAATTGAAGTCACAAGCTATGCATGTCCCGCCTTGATCCGAGAAGTTGAAAAGGGAAAGAACCAGCACCTGCAGTTAACAAGCATCAAGATTCCGATCAGAGTCTGCATGAAGAACCAAACAAGACTCAAGATCAAGCTTCAGAAGACTCATAGATAGGAATGTTGTAACTCGTAGTTGATAGGCTTAGTTAGTCTTTTTCCTTTTTGATTTTGATGTAATAGCAGGACCGCGGACCGGAGCCTCAACGAAACCTCGCCCTCTCAAACTCTTGACTCCAAAACATCCAGAACTACACTGACGTGATTCCTTTATAGCCAAGGATATGTAGCCAACCTCCGAAGTAAGGTTCGGTCAAATCTTTTTCAAAATGCTTCCAAATGGAGTACCAAACGGGCAAAAATTGCTCACTTCATCTTTGCCCGAAAACTCTTCGTGTTCTCGAGCAAAGAGGGGCTGCTGTGAGCACCTAATTTTTGACCCACATGGGAATAACTCCTGAAAATAGACCAAAAAATAATTTTTAATAAATTTTAGGAGTTTTTCTTTGTCTAGTTGCATTTCATGTATGTTTAATATTTTAATATTATAGAAAAATCATAAAATTGTCACATTTTTCATTACATGTCATCTTAGGTTTAATTTGAATTTTAGAAAATAATTACTCTTAATTGATAGATTAATATATAAAAATCACAAAAATATTCATTAGTATTAATAGTTAAAATGCTAATTAGTCTCTTTGCAAAATAAATTCAATTAGTAGTAGGGTGGCCGTTTTTTGAGAGAACAATTTGGCCTTTTACTTCAAATTGACCTAATTTTAGGGCCCAAAATTCCAGGTCCAACCAAATTCCCCTCTTTAAAAACCCCATTTCCCTAGACCTAAACCTGGACCTAATTTTGGAAAAAATCCCCTCCCTAGGAGAATGAGCGCCGAAAATTCTCCTCGGAGGAAGAAACGCAGCGACCACGAATTCAACCTTCCTTCCTCCATTTCCAGCTATGTAAGATCGCATTAAATCACCTGAAACCCCATGGATTCATAGCTCCAAGTTTACATTTCTGTCCAGCTCCGTTTTCCACCTGAAAATTAGTCCAAATCCACCCAAAAACAGTACCAAACCACCTCTAAAACAAGCTGAAAACACCAACTCAAAGCTGCAACGTCTCCACCACCAAATTAGCAGCTTCCCACCTTCATCTCAACCCCAAAAACGCTATCAAAACATCCTTGTTTTCCACTCAAAAAATGCTGCCGAAATAGCCTCTCGAACCCAGCAGAAAACCATCAAAAATTAGCTCTGAACCATCCTAAAAAACAGTCCGTTTTCAGCAATGAACTGCTGAAACTTCAGCTATGAAAAACAACCACTAAAATCATCGGAACACCCATCAAAAAGCAGTCACAACTTTAGCAATTTTTACCCCAAAACCACCCCAGAACACTACTAAAAGACATCACAAAAACCAACAGAAGAATTCCATTATTGGTTGCCAAAATCTGAGTGAAACAGTCCGGGAAAAGTCCCCGGCGAGGTCTTGGTTCGAGGCTGCCGATCTAAGATCCGGTCAGAGGCTCTCCGTTTCGCCTAATTTATTCTCTATTAAAGGTCTGTTTCTGAGCTTCTTTGTTTTATTTTGATGGGTTCCTGTTGTTCGTTAGATTTTACTTCTTGTTCAGATGAAGTAATTATATGTTGATGTTTTGTGAATAATCTGAAGTTCCTTAATATTTTATTGATGGAATGCATTTGGTTTATTAATTTAGTATTTTGATTTTAGTTGTTCAATTTGGATAGATAATTTGTTGCTTAATCAATTTGAATTTTTCACTAATTAAAAGGCAAGTGAACCACTAGCTTGGGATCAATTGGGCCCAGAATTATTAAATATGCACAACAGGTTTGGGTTTTGTTAAAGGGAATTAGGCCTAATGATCTTTTTGATAATTTTATCCACGTTTTTAGAAGAATTACTTGGTCCGTGGGGTCAAATTAAAAAGATGAGAATCTAATTAAATGAAATCTAGGCTTTGGTCATAGTTTCTACGTAGAATTGGGCTTAATACTAAGTTTAATTATGTCTTATTCATTTGGGCATTGTATTTTTCTTTAGGAGCATTTAATAAATAATAAATTATCGTGACTATGGGTACGGTTCCCGTGGCATAGTTATAGATATGTAACCCCAATTCTGGTGTGCATTTCATGTGACCCGACCATAATAATTAAAATAAACATGTCATAAATTGCGGGTGCATTTCATGTGGCGCGGTTTGCAATGTGTACCAAAACGAAAAGTGTACCACATCGTGACTTGTTCCAAAAATATTTCCATAAATACTAAAATCGGTTTAACAAAAAAGAATAAGAAATGCACAATGGGCTAAAATATGTAAATAATCATATAATTTAGGCTAAATATTAATAGTTAAGCGAGCGTGCTAGAACCACGGAACTCAGGAATGCCTAACACCTTCTCCCGAGTTAACGGAATTCCTTACTCGAATTTCTGGTCGCAGACAAATCAAAATAGAGTCTAAATTTCCTCGGTTTGGGATTTCAATAAACAGTGTGTCGGAACATCGTCAAAAATTCGGGTGACGACTCTGAAACTAAAATAAATCCCAAACCTGAATAATGTCACTTAAAGTGGAAAAACTCCCTTATTACCTTTCATTAATCCGGGGGTGAAAAAGGAGGTGTGACAGTGATGATTGACTCAGGAACTCCGAACCGGCAAACAATGCGGTCGCGGACAAAGTCGGCCATGACTTTCTTAGTAACTGCTTTGTAGGAGGCTGCTTCGGCCCATTTAGTGAAGTAGTCAATGGCGACCAAAATGAACCTGTGGCCATTGGAAGGAGCACGCTCAATTGGTCCAATAACATCCATACCCCAAGCGGCGAACGTCAATGGTGAGCTGGTTGCATTGAGCTAACTTGGAGGAACTTTTATCATATCCCCATGTATCTGGAAGTGGTGGCACTTCCGAACATATTGGATGCAGTCCATTTCCATAGTCATCCAAAAGTAACCAGCTCGGAGTATTTTCTTAGCTAAAACAAAACCGTTCATATGTGGGCCACAGGTCCCAGCATGAACTTCTTCCAGCAATTTTGATGCTTCTTTTGCGACAACACACCTTAATAACCCCAAATCGGGAGTCCTCATATACAGGATTCCTCTGTAGTGGAAAACATTGTTGGACAATCTCCGAAGTGTGCGTTTCTGAGTGGAATTTGCAAGCTCAGGGTATTCTCCTTTTGCCAAGTACTTATCAATGTCATGAAACCAAGGATTTCCGTGTGCTTCTTCTTCGATATGGGCACAATAAGCTGGCTGATTATGGATCTTTATGGGAATAGGTTCAATGAAATTCTTGTCCGGATGCTGGATCATTAAGGACAAAGTAGCTAATGCGTCGGCGAACTCATTCTGGATTCCGAGGACGTGCCACAACTCTATCTTTGTGAACCTCTTTCTTAACTCATGTACATGGTGCAGATACGGCAGTATCTTGGAATTTTTTGTTGCACATTCTCCTTGTACCTGATGTACCAATAAGTCTGAATCACCGATCACTAACAGCTCCTGGACGTTCATGGCAATGGCCATATTGAGCCCCAAGATGCAGGCTTCATATTCGGCCATATTGTTGGTGGAAGGGAACTTGAGTTTGGCGGATATCGAATAATGCTGACCGGTCTCTAATACTAGTACTGCTCTAATACCGACTCCCTTGAAGTTTGCTGCTCCATCAAAGAACATACTTCAACCATAATAGGACTCTACAATATCTTCTCCTCTGAATGATACCTCTTCATCAGGAAAATATGTTTTCAGAGGTTCGTATCCTCCGTCTACGGGATTCTCAGCAAGATGGTCAGCCAAAGTTTGTCCTTTAACTGCCTTCTGAGTCATGCAAACAATGTCGAATTCGCTCAGCAGGATTTGCCACTTGGCTAGCTTGCCAGTGGGCATGGGCTTATGAAAGATGTACTTTAATGGATCCATCCTTGATATGAGATATGTTGTGTAGGCACAGAAGTAATGTATCAGCTTTTGGGCGACCCAAGTTAGAGCACAACAGGTACATTCTAATAGAGAGTCTTGTGCCTCATGTGGAGTAAACTTCTTGTTGAGGTAGTAAATATCTTGTTCCTTCCTTGCTGTTTCATCGTGCTGCCCCAGAACGCAGCCGAAAGCTCCGTCTAATACTGCAAGATAGAGTAGAAAAGGTATGCCTGGCTCGGGCGGTACTAATAATGGCAGTGTTGACAAATATTCCTTGATTATGTCGAAAACCTTTTGATAATCGTCGGTCCACTCGGTCACAGCGTCCTTCTTCAGCATCTTAAAAATTGGCTCACAGATGACTGTAGACTGTGCTATAAACCGGCTGATGTAATTAAGCCTCCCCAAGAAACTCATCACATCTTTCTTGTTCCTTGGTGGTGGTAGCTCTTGAATGGCTTTGAATTTTGACGGATCCAATTCTATTCCCCGGTGGCTTACAATAAATCCCAGAAACTTCCCAGCAGGAACCCCGAATGCACACTTCGCGAGGTTTAGTTTCCGATTGTATTTTCGCAATCTATTGAAGAACTTCCCCGAATTTCCATGTGATCAGCATCTTTCTTTGATTTGATAATGACATCATCCATGCGCACCTCGATCTCCTTATGAATCATGTCATGGAATATGCGGGTCATGGCCCGCATGTAGGTGGCCCCTACATTCTTTAGACCAAATGGCATCATCATGTAGAAATACACTCCCCACGGCATAATGAACGCCGTTTTCGCAGAATCTTCCTCATCCATCAAAATCTGGTGGTAACCAGCGAAGCAATCCACAAAGGACTTCAATTCATGCTTGGCGCAGTTATCAATCAGAATGTGTATATTTGGCAAGGGGAAGTCCTCTTTCGGACTGGCCCGATTGAGATCCCGGTAGTCGACGCAGACTCTGACCTTCCCGTCCTTCTTTGGCACAGGTAAAATGTTGGCTAACCATGTCGGGTACTCCACTACCCGGAGAACTTTGGCGTTGATCTTCTTGGTAACTTCTTCTTTGACTTTCAAACTCATGTCGGGTTTGAACTTTCTGAGCTTTTGATTCACTGGTGGACACATTGGATTGGTTGGCAGTTTCTGAGCCACAATAGACGTACTTAGACCAGTCATGTCATCATACGACCATGCAAATATGTCCTCATACTCTCTTAGAAACTCTATGTATTCTTTCTTTTCTGATGGTGACAAATGAATGATGATGCGAGTCTCCTTGACGTTTTCTGAATCTCCCAGGTTGATAACTTCAGTCTCATCCAGGTTAAACTTAAGTTTGTTCTCAAAGTTCTCAACTTCTTTGACAAACTCGAAGGTATGTCGTCTTCCTCTGAATCAATATCTGTTTGTTGCATTGTCTCGTTGCATGTCACAGTCATCGGTTCATCAAGACAAGTAATAGTAATGCTGTATAAATAAAGTAATGAGAGAAAACAACAACAATAAATATCAGATTCTCAAGAGAAATTTAGAAGATGCTTTGATAGATTGAATAATTGTTTTGAACATTGAAGATCTTTATTGCAGAAATCGAAAAATGCAGAAAAAGGAAAATCATTTAGTAAATAAAACAGTAAATAATGCTTGTTTTAGCCTTGCTACCCCAAGGCTCGTCGGGATTTGGTTGTCTTGATAGACCAGTTCTTGAGATATTCCCCCTTGATTACAGTTTTTATGGAAGGGCCTTCCTCCCCCTCTCCCTCGAGAACAACACAACAATCCATATCATCATCCTCTAGGAACAAACTCCTCATTACTGCAAGTGTTTCTTCCTCTTTTGAACCGTAAATAGTGTCAGCTTGCTTGAAAGTCTACTCAAGATGAGGTATCGGCTGCTCCAAAGGGTAATAGGGACCGCGCCAAGGTGGCGACCAGTCGTTGAATTCCTGCCAAGTGTACTCACACCCCAGACCGAAAGTTGTGCCATGCTCTCATGCAGGACCTGAATACCTTGGCCATTAGTAGCCTCTACCCGTTCAATCACATTCTCATTTCTGATGCCGCAGGACTCTTCCATCTTACTTTTGCCTTTGCCTTTGTCTTTGCCCTTAGGAGGACTAGGGGGAGGAGTACGTGGAGGGCCCTTGGATCTGGTGCGATATGTTGATGATGCCAGAATGCACGAACTAACCTTTTGGGAAGGGGAGTAAGAAAAAAAATAAAAACAAAAGGTAACCAAGTCAGCGAGGATCATTAAAAGAGTATTGCGGTATTTAAACACATAATGCGGAAATGAAAGTGTGTCCTAAGTTGGGGACCTCTTTGTGCCCGAGGTAGGCCTAGCAACAAATTGATTTGGAGAACTTAAAATGCTAAATGCCTCATTTTATTGATAATAAAAATAGACAAATCCCAAAACGATAGAAATAAAAGCCACTAATGGCCATTGGCCTTATTACATTGGTAGAAAAATAAAGGCATTCCTATCTACTTGGTCCCAGAAGGACCTTCCCCAGATTCGGAATTCTTGCTTCCTTCGAGAAGCTTCCCTAGCTCGCGAAGTCCCAGCAAAAAGATGACTTGCTTCCTTCCTTCTTGCCTCATAACTCGAAGAGGGACGTAAGGGTATTACCCAAGTGTTTCCTGACGATAGCTTTGTCGCTAGAGTGCAGATCCTCTCACCAACTCAACAGTGGATGTTGGAGACCATGTCGAATTTGGGGACTTCGTGCCTCATTTTTTCTGCAAAACATATAGGGTTAGGCCCTTACCCCCATCGGACTCGACTATTTATCGTCAATAATTAGCAGGAACGATTTAGTTCTCCAAATAAATGCATAGAACGTGAGGGCGTCCGTTTGGGTTTAGCGAAACCCAGTGGACTTTTGGATAAGGCTATCTTAAAAGCTATAGTGCGGACGACACTTTAGCTTGACTAGGTTTGACCATGATGCACGCAATAGTGCAACAGAGTAAGGTTTCTATGGAGTTTTAGACCGATACCCTTGAGCGGACAACTCAAGCGGGAAAGGCATGGAACCGTCGACTGCACCGCTGATCGACTAGTTTTACCGCAAATAAGCATTTCCGAATTTAGTGGGTGATAATATAGGAAGTCGCAACCACTCATCAAGCGTTGCTATAGTATTTTGTTTGGCACGAGTAGAGTATGAATGTTGAGCATGATTTATGCAATAAGTATTAAAACAAGTTGTCACGTATTTGCACGTTAAAGAAAGCGGTAAAAAATGGTAGTAATGATTTAAATCAGTTACAAAAGGAAACAAAGAGACATGTCAGTTATGTTTTTGAAGAAAGGTAAACACCCGAAGTAAACAATTAATTGCATGTAAAGGGAATAGGAAAGGGTGCAAGTATTTAAAATAAAGGCATAAATTCACGAAACAATTTGAAATGGTAAAAGCCCGGATATCGCCAGCAGAGTCGCCATGCTGTCGCGCCCCCTTTTTTCCTCTTCCTCGCGGAATATCGGGTTTATGACATTAGTTGGGACAAATCTTTCCTTTTGGAAAGGGGTTTGATTTAGAAGAGTCGCCACCTAACGATTTTAACGGTGCATTAGGGCACCTAAGGGATTCAATTATAACTACGTTGCTAACCAGAGATTTAGGTAAGGGATTGAAATTATCCTAAGGGGAAGGTGTTAGGCACCCCTCAGGATCCACAAGTGTGGTTCCCCTCCAAATGGTTTCGTGAGTTTGTACAACTAGCAAATAACAAGTAAAGGATCAAATAAGAGGGGATTTAAATCTTAAGCATGCAGATGTTTAGAAAACAGTAGAGATGATTACGAACTAGCGTATACAACTGTCCTAGGTTTATAATAATATGGATTACATCAATGCAATACCCGGTAATCACTCCTCGAAGAGGGGCTACACGTGGTATTAGCGCACCGGTCATCATATCCATATTCTACCTTTCCCACCCCGTGAAGGTAATTAAGACGTGTGTTGGTCACGGATTCTATTGCGTGCTATTACCCGTCCCATCCTATCAGTCCTGGAGAAGACTAGGACTAATATCCTAAAGGAAGTAATAGGTTGACCCCTAGGTTTAAAGGACAAGATTCTAAGTGACAAACAACGACAATTAGGACTTCGGATAAGGGAAAACAAATAAGAGCGGATACGAGGCCCAAGTACTCCTCCACAGATTATGCACATGATTAGCACGACTCAAACACAAGTAAGGCCTTATTAACTTCAGAACCTAAGGCATGATGTGTAGGTGAGAATGCAATAGTGAGGCAGCTTTATTACTGATTTCAGAGGATGAATTTTATCAGTTTCTTACTGATTATAACCATTAATAGTCAAGCAGCAGGTATAAAAGAGTAAGTTTCCAAATTTAATAGATTTAACACCTAAAGCTTGCCTAAGCGTATGACAACACCCAGTAATTATCCAGATTATTAAACAAACTATTACAAGTTAGTTTGCCTAAACATGTTGCACTTAGGTGTTGAAAAAATACAGAACTATTACCAGTTGTTTGGAAACATGGTGAAATTATTTTTTAGGCCCTTTTACATGCAATCAGTAGTTAAATTAGGTGTTGAATGAGGTCTCAGGACATGATATATAATATGCACACATAGGGATGCAGAATGGGTGATATGCATAATTCCTAGGCAGGATTTCTAAATGCATAAAGTCACAGTATTTAAACATGCTATGCAGCAAGTATGAGGATGACTTATTTATTAGCGCATTATTATCCTATAGCATGATTCCTAGGTGTACCACAACATTACAACAATATTAGAACTAGTTTACATGAATAAAAGATTTATATTAACATTTAATCCTAGAGCATGATTTCTATATGATAAATGATAATGCCATAATAGG
>MDKI01045344.1:0-14246 GCA_005239505.1 Nicotiana paniculata
AAAACATCACCAATTTATATTAAAAAGTCTTGAGAGAATTGATTGAATAAAATTTGCGTATTCCAAATACTTGATTGATATATAAATTCCCCGTGGGATCGACTCTGGGCATAATACCCAGGATTATATTTGCAACGCCCGTTTAGTCTTTATTAGACATAGTTGAGCGTGATCAGCGCCTATCGTGGAACTAGGCTAGCTGACCACCTCATTACTACGCATTTGTTCAATTATAAAAGTTCACAATTTAATAATAAGCAGCAACCACATCATAGAATAATGTAATTAAGTCTTAGCATCCCAATAATAGTCTGACAACTCTAAACAAAACCTCCCAAGACTGGAGTCAATAGTCATGAGCATCTAAGAATAAATAAAGCTAACTCTGTTAAAATTATACTATATGTCTCTGAATCAAACGCTAAAACTAAATAAGGAAGGAAATGGAGAAGCTGTGTACGCTGGACAGCTACCTCGAAATCCCGTGAATTGCTTCAAATGAACTGGGACAGCTACTGCTGTGAACTGGTACCTGGATCTGTGCATAGAGGCACAGGGAGTAATGATGAGTACACCAACTCAGTAGTAATGAAAATAAATCACAGTCTTAGAATTATAAAACACACAGTACAGATACACAATTTCACCAAACCAGTAAAAATACCAAGTCACCATGTAGTATCCCTAAAATAGTTTCGAAATCAGTTTTCCAGAAATCCTTTGAAAACAAGTGTAATATCAGTATATCTTAGTAAAATTCTCTTAAAAATCCAGTTTGAAAGCGAAGTAAATCATAGTTCGAAAACTTAGTAAAATCATCATAAATCTGCCCTTCGGGCCAAATCATTTCTTGTAACAGTTGCCCCTCAGGCATTCTCTCAATCACTCAGTATCAATCATCACTCAGTATCAACCCCGCGGGCAATAATCATCACTCAATAGGTACCTGCGCTCATTGGGGGTGTGTACAGCCTCCGGAGGGGCTCCAACAGCCCAATCACTATAACAACATAAGGCTTGAAAGCCTTCTCACAATATAGGCCTGAAAGCCTCCCTCATATAAGGCCTGAAAGCCTCCTCACAATATAGGCCTGAAAGCCTCCCTCATATAAGGCCTGAAAGCCTCCTCACAATATAGGCCTGAAAGCCTCCCTCATATAAGGCCTGAAAGCCTCCTCACAATATAGGCCTGAAAGTCTCACTCAGTCAGACACTCTCAATTTGCCCTTAGGCCATAAACATACAGGGTTCTCGACCCAAAACAGTGTTTCATTTTTCAATAAATAGTATCAAATACTCTAAGTGTCAAAACGATTTATCAGGAAAAGACTGAGTGTAAGAATCATAACATATTAGTGAGGAAACTACAGTAAACACAACCCCCAAGGGGAAAACAGATCGGCACTAGGCCTCAAACACGGCTTACAGCCCAAATCATATCATAATAAAATAATACTAATTAAGCATAGGCTTAAAATTCGGTTTAGCAACTCAATAGTCGCCAAATAGGAAGATATTTCCAAAGTTTCAACCTTTTCATTTCAAAACCCGTGAAAGGATGTATAGTCCGGGGTTTCATACCCTCAGGACAGGATTTAAAGACATTACTTACCTTAAAAATAGCCCGGATCTATTCCGCAACACGTTTGCCTCTCGAATCAACTTCCGAAGGCTCCAAATCTATCAAGTTCAGATTTTTATCATCAATTTATGCTTAAGGAACGAATTCCAATTGAAAGATATCAAATTTAGCTCAAAAACTCGAAATTGGTTAAAACTTGACCCCCCGGGCTTGCGTCCCGAAACTCAAAAATTTATATACAAAATTGTTCTTCATCATCTCACGAGTCCGTACATATAAAGAACATCAAATTCGAAGTCCGTTTGACCCCTCAAATCGACCCCTAAAGGTCTCATAATCTCAAGCCCTAAACCCCCTTTTTCTACTGATTTTCATGAATTAATTGCTGAGATTATGTTCTATAATCACCCATAAACGAGTTTTAATGATCAAAAAACTTGCCTCTATGAAGAACACTGATTTCCCTCTTCAAAAATTACCCCCCAAAGCTCTTTGTCTGTATAAAAATGGAGTAAAAAGGGTTTAAGTCGCGGAGGGTTTATTTAAATACTGCCCAGGGGTTTCCGCACCTGCAGCCAAGCTCCCGCACCTGCGGTCCCCTAACTGTACTTCCGACCTTCCTCGCACCTGCGGAGCCTTTTCCGCTCTTGCAGGACTGCACCTGCGATCCTTCTTCCGCAGGTGCGGTTACATTAGTAACCAGAATACCAGTAGCTGCTTGTTGCACTTTTTCAACTTCGAACTTCCCGTTAACCATCCGAAATCAATCCCGAGCTCCTAGGGACCCCAACCAAACATACTAACACGTTACATTTGATCATTCATACTTAATTTCACTCTCAAAACACTAAATATAACTTCAAAACACCCAATCACATCGGATTCAAGCCTAAGAACTTTCAGTTTTTCTAAAATCCACCAACGATGCCGAAACTATCCAAAACAACTCCGATTGACCTAAAATTTTTCATACATATCCAAAATGTCATTATGAACCTGTTCCAACTATAGAAATTCCATTCCGACCCCGATAGCCTATTTTCCACTGCCGATCGGAAATCGCCAAAAACTAACTTTCGCCAATTCAAGCCTAATTCTACACCGGGCATCAGAAAATTATTTTGAACACACTCATAAGTCCCAAATCACCTAACGAAGCTATCTGATACATAAAGTCCGCATTCCGAGGTCGTTTACTAATAAGTCAACTCTCAGTTGACTTTTCCCATTTTAAGGCTATTTTTAAAGGCTGAATGACTGAACTCTCACTACAACCATTCGATTTCAAGCCTATCAACTCTAACACATCAATAACAGAATAACCAACCTATGACAATTCAATAACAACAATTATAATGCAGGTTCTACGTAACGACGAACCGGGTCGTTACACCAAGAATCCTTCTAACTCTTCTGATAGTGCTCTGAGGGGTATTCTCAGCCATAGAGTAGCAGCTTTTGTTCTTGTCTATCAATTGGCCAGAAACAGATTCATAAGTATTTAGAGTATTAAGAATAAACTAGAGGGAGTACTTTTCGCCCACTAGTAAATAGGATAGTATCATCTGCAAAAGCCAGATGGTTGACTTGAGGGCCTTGTCTCTTCATGTAGAAACCATGAAATCTCCTATTGTTCTGAAGTGCATTGAGCTTCTGAGACAACAATTCAGCAGTAAGGATAAAAAGGGAAGGAGAAAGAGTGTCACCTTGTCTAAGTCTTCTCCTGGATTTAAAGAAGCCATGCCTACTACAATTGACTATCATAGAGTACCAATTATTAGAAATGAATCTATAAATAAGATTAATCCATTCCTCAGCAAAGCCCAGATGTCTTAACATGAAGCAGATATATGTCCAGGAGACTCTATCATATGCCTTATCCATGTCAAGTTTAACAATAACATTGCCACCTCTCATAGGTTTCTTAATATCAGAAACAATTTCCTGCTCTAGAAGAATGTTTTTGTAACGATCCAACCGATCATTTTGAGCTCTAGCGCGTCGTTTGGCGGGTTTTAGGCATTGGGTAGCTTCACTTCAGGTATTATGACTTGTACGTGTGGTCGGAATTGGATTTCTGGAAGTTCAGAGTTAATTTGGAAAGAAAATTCTCATTTCAGAAGCTTTAAGTTGGAAGAATTAACTAAGGTTGGACCTTTGAGTAAATGACCTCGGAATCGGGATTTGAAAGTTCCAATAGGTTAGTATGATTACTTCGGACTTGGGCGTATGTCCGGATAGGATTTTGGGTGACCCGGGAGCATTTTGATGCTCATTATAGAAAGTTAGCATTTTGGAAGAATTTCATAAGTTTGGGTTGAAGTGTATTTTAATGTTATCAATGCTCGTTTGGAATTCCGAGAGTGGGTATAGCTCAGTATGGTAATTATGGACTTAGGAGCGCGTCTGAATGTGGATTTGGAGGTCCGTAGGTCATTTCGGGGTCATTTGGAAAAAAGTTAGAAATTTGAAGGTTTTTGGGAAGTTTGACCGGGAGTGGACTTTCTGATATCAGGTTCGGATTTTATTACGGAAGTTGGAGTAGGTCCTTAATGTCAAATGTGACTTGTGTGCAAAATTTAAGGTCAATCAGACATGATTTGATAGGTTTCGGCATTGAAGGTCTAAGTTTGAAGTTCTAAAGTTCATTAAGCTCGAATTGGGATGTGATTCATGATTTCGATGTTGTTTGATGTGATATGAGGACTCGACCAGGTCCGTGATGTGTTATGGAAATGGTTGGTGAGATTGGACGTGGTCCCGGGGGCCTCGGGTGTGTTTCGGGTTGGTTTCAGTTCATTTTTTCCTATGTTTTGCTGCTGCTAGTGCTGGTTCTAGTGTCCTTCATCCCGAACGCGTGGAGGCGACCGCGTTCGCGAAGAAGGATTTGTGAGGATGGAGGAGATTTCTCATCGCGAACGTGACGCAGAGATCGCGAACGCGGAGGGGTGCCTGAGGAACCTACGCAAACGTGAAGGGCCAGTCGCAAACGCATAGAAGGAGATGGAGGAACGGTGCCTGAGGTCGTTTGGACTTCACGAACATGGAGCGTCGAACATAAACGCGAAGGGGAAAGAGTCAGTTGAGCATCGCGAACGCGTTCAGGGGGTCGCGAACGCGATGAAGGGCAGGCCTGGGTAGATTTATTTTAAAGCGGGATTTGCCCATTTCACTCATTTCTCTCTTGGTTTGGGCGATTTTGGAGAGGCTTCAAGGGGAGATTTTCATCATCTATGTCAAGGTAAGTGATTCCCACCTATTTCTAGTTAAATATTTGGATTATACATAGATTTTAACATGTAAATTCATGGAAAATTAGTGAAAAATTGGGGTTTTGGTAAAAAACCTACAAATTGGTGTTTTTGGATTTTGACCACCATTTGAGTTCATAATTTTATGGGTAATGACTTTCTTCAGAAATTTTCGGAATCTGCGTATGTGGGACCGAGGGTGAATAAATTGAATTTTCGGACCGAGTTGGGAATGTTATAAATTGTATTATAATGAGTATTAGAGTATATATTTATGGAAATTTCACATTTATTGACTAGTTTTAGAGTGATGGGCACCAATTTGAGTTGTTGGAAGAGCTTTGAAGCCGGTTATGGAACTTCAGAGTGAGGTAAGTCTCTTTTCTAACCTCTTAAGAGGGAATTAACCCCATAGATGAATCAATTTATTATGTGCTTCTATTTGTGGGGGATGCGTACGCACGAGGTAATGAGAGTCCGTACGTAGATACTAATTATGCTTGAGTCCAGGTAGTCTAGGACCCAAATCATGTTATACTTGTGTTGTTTGCACCCTACTTATTAATTTACTTATTTAAATCATATTGGAACTTGATAAATGAATTTTAAAAGTTTAAACTTCATTTACTTGAGTTTTGGACGGTTCATTTGACCGTTAACGAGAATTGGTATTTCTTCGAATATTAGCCCCTTAAAAATCTTGAATCAGTTGTTTTAATATATTTTCTCTTCATATGGAGCGGGTCGAATGCCTCGGTAGCAGATAGGTGCATCTATGGTTCGTGTCGTTCGACCCTCGCTAGTGCACATTTTATATATTTGTATGTTGGGTCGGGTCGTACAACCTCGGCATAATTCGTGCCTAAAAATTCTTGGAGTCCAACTATAATTGATATTGTTTCTTTGAGTTGAAAGATTAATTAGTTAAATAAAGAAAATTAAATTTTGGATTTACTATCAGTGTAAGAGTTGTTTATTTATTTCTTGTTATTGAGTTTTCAACTGTATTTATATAATTCATGCTTAACTAAAATTTCGGTACATTATTGTTAGCCGTAGTAAGTGTTGAATCCGACCTCTCGTCACTACTTGTTCGAGGTTAGACTAGATATATACTGGGTACGCGTTGATCTACGTACTCATGCTACACTTGCTGCACTTTTTGTGCAGGTACATACATGTCTAGTGATCTTGTGGGCGCATGGCGCGGCTATCGAGGGGACTAAGGTGAGCTGCATCTCGTGTTACGAGTCCGCAACACACATAGTCTCCATCAGAGTTATTTACATTTTTCCTGTTTAATTTGTATTGTAGACAGATGTTGTATTTTATCATATTTCCTAGTTAATGCTCATGCACTTGTGACACCTGGTTTTGGGAATTTCTATAGGTTGTTCATCATTGTAGTTCGTGTAAGTATGATCATTCACTCTGTAAATTCTAATTATATACTAAATAATTAATGAAAATTATGAATTCAAATTACTAAAATGAGTAAGTAAGTTAATAGATCACCATTAGCTTTCTTGACAGCGGTGTTAGGTGTCATCACGACCTTTAGCGGATTTTGGGTCGTGACAGCTTGGTATCAGAGTATTAGGTTCACTTGAGTCTCACGAGTCATGAGCAAGTCTAGTATAGTCTTGCGGATCAGTGCGGAGACATCTGTACTTATCTTCGAGAGGCTATAGGGCTATTAGGAGCATTTCCCTTCTTGATTCCTCATCATGTGATTTGATTTGTTCGAGGCTTATGCCTTTATTTCCTTCCTATTCATTCTTGTACGATATTAAGCACTCGTATTAATTGGGCATTACTACAGACATGAAGCAGGATGTTTCTCTATGTGCATTCGAGCAAGTTATTATCGTTTTCTTGCGGAAGGATGTTCTGTCATTTCAGCTCAGTAGCTGTATCTTCGATGAGATCGAGGTTGCGTTCAGATTGTTATGATGTTCAGATGTTGTTATCGCACAGTGTTGGTTAATGCTAGGGTGTTTGTTTATGTGTCGAGGCAGTGAATGACTTGAAAGGGGGATTTCTCAGCACATGATTTGGAGGTTTAGCGTTTATTTCCAGCAAAGGAAAGGCAATCGGACTATGAATGTTTAGGTTTGGGTTGGTGGAGTAACGAGACTTGGTATTTTCAAGTGTGGTGGAATTTTCATCTGTGATGTGGTGTCACTGTCCTTGTTTGAATGTATTAAGTTCGCCGGTGTTATGGTATTCTTCAATTCACCTTTGGGGCAGAGTATTGTGAAAGGACACCGAGGAAGTGATCGTTAGAGAATAACAATGTGCAACGGTTCAGAATCGAATCGGTGTTTCTAATGTTGATGGCTTGAGATAGATGATCTTCTAGGAGGTTTAGATTTGATAGCAATTCACTAGTTCTGGTGCTACAGGTATAGGATTCATGGTGGACAGTGACTAGGCCTGTGGACTTAATTTGGAATGTTGGATACTATACTGAGGAAGATTGGATGCGACAGAAAGGAGTTTTCTTGATACGAAGGGAATTCAACATGACTTCGGATTGGAATGTATTGTTGCACTTTTGGTTGATATCAATGGGGAGTGAACGGACATGTATAGTTGGTGAACGAGCACGGGATCAGGAGGGTTTACCGATTTTATTGTAATGGCACCCATTGCAGCATCGTTGGAAGATGTCGGCATGGAATTTCCACAGGTGGGTTATCTCCTGTGAGCAGGTTAGCGGTTGCATGGTGTTGATGAAGCTTCTACGAAGGATTCTACTGGATATCCGGTACGAGGTCGAATATGTGAATGTGGCAAGTGATTCAGAATATTTATGAAATTTTAAACAAAAAGATTTCGAGAGACTTGGCGAGTTGATTATGCGAGATCATGGTAATTGAGAAGGAGGAATCTTGGTGGGTTCCAGGGTTATGAAATTGTAGCTTCAAGCTAAGTAGGGGAGCCCCACCGTCTACGGTTGGATTGTGTGGTTGTCTTCTTGTGTGATTTCTGGTCAACGGTGTATTGGTGGGTCATTATGACTAAGGAAAGAAAACATCAGTGGTAATTTGAGAAAATGATTTAAGGAGTGCGAGATATATTTGGGCCTTATTGATTCATGTTCAGGTTTTGGGAAGACTCAGAGTTTATGCTGTTTGTGGGTGTAATGTACAAGGAAAAGAATTCAGTCGGTTGCTTCTTTCATAGGGTGTTCACGTGCTAGCAGAGACTAGAGTTTGACTTATATTCGGGGCCACGTCAGAGTGGGTAACTCTCAACAGTGGTCCTAGTGGGTTTAAGAATTTAAGTACAGTGCCTAAGGACTTCGGATGTTCTATTTTATCATTGGGTATTCAGTGCAACATTGGAGGAAGGGAGGAAATAGTTTCGGATTCGCGAAAGGTCTTGCAGAATGGGTATACCAGTTGGTGATGCTATTTTGCACGTAAGGAGAATTGAGATGAATCATGGGTATTGAGACGATGCGGTCTCATGGATTATGTCAATCGGGACGAGTGTTGTTGGGTTTCATTATGTTTGAAATTGAGCTATTATCATTTCTAGGGCAAGTCCGGGGTAAATTGGAAGAAGTGGTTCAGTTGGAAATGGTTGAGTCAGCACGATAGTGGCAGTGGCGCGAAGTCATACATGTAGTTTATGGTTGTACACTTGGTATTGAGCACCACCACAACTTGGTTGATTTGGCAGGTATTTGATTCGAATGGATTTATTGTGTGAATGGATTCCGGAAGAGTTATGGCAGCTTAGATCATGGCTTGAGGTTTGTATTTTTCTACGGTGTGAGAATTTAGTTGCGTGATGCATTGGTTCTTCTGAAATGAGCTGAGTGAAAAGTTTTCTAGCCAAGGAAGTGTTTGTTTTACTAGTAGTTCAGGAGTTATGATGAGTTCTGGTTATCTCGTATAGCGGCATGAAATGTGTAATGAGTGGCATGGGAAATGGGAGTTGAAGGTCAAGATTGCGGTTTGGTATTGATAGAATGTTACGAGCTTGGATGAGCAGGAGTGAATTTAGATGTTCAGGGTAAGATGGCATTTTCTTTAGTGTCACCTGAGGATGGTGTTATGTGGAAGAGGCTTTGTGTATTGACTTACAGATTTTTGATTCACCTTACAAAATTAGAACGGTTGGTGGTATGCATGTGCGAATTTTGCTTACTGAGCGGAATGGTCTTGGGAGCGTACCCCACGGGGAGATTTGTATAAGTGTGTCATGTCAGTCACTTTATTGTGAAATATTGAAACTAAGTGTGGAGGTTATGGTAATATCTCAAGTGCGAGAGTTTATGCTTGAGAGGCATTATATTCCTTGGGATGTGGACCGTGTGAGTTTGTTCCGGATTTGACGGTTGTTCTCATGTATCATGAATAGGTCATTGTGGGTCCTTGAGAGGTTATTTTCCCAATCATGGTATGATCATAATCGGCTTCAGGTCCGTTGATGGGTCCAAATGTGGATGTGTACTCTTCACCAGACTGGCTGTGTTCATTCAGCATATCATTCCTTATGGTTGATATTCTGGCATTTCGTGAGTATAAGTGTTACATCTAAATGTGTGTTTTCTTTAGATTATTATGTGTGGATCGGGTTTCATGCCGCAACAGTGGGATGTGGAGTACAGTTCCCTATATTTATTCGTATGTGTTTTGTCCCTCATTTTCTGAGGAAGGTTCATGCCATCTTTTCAGTTGTTTAACTAGTTACGTGGGTTGAGTAGTTCCTTCCAGGGTTCGTTTCCTTATGTATCACATTCGAGTTGGTAGCTTGTTGGCATATTGTGGCATCATATGAGACCTTTGGCAGTGTCTGAGATGGTTTATTGCCTGAGCGGCTTGTACTGGGTGAGATGAGATTATTGGACCTGGGATCAGCGCGATCTGATTTATATAAGGCATATTAAAGAGCATATATCATTATTTATTTCATAACAAGGTAATGGTTCTTGTCAAGAGGAGAGACTCAATGATTTGTTGACTCGGCAGTTGGTTATGAATTTCTACACATCTCTTCCGTCATGGCATTATTGCAAGAGTTGGAACATGACTTATATGTGTCATGAGGTGTGTTGTGGGCATCAGATTCATGGATTGCGGCTATTTTTGTTAGAGGATGTTATTATGGTCATGTGAATTATGCGGTGCATGGTGTGAATTCAAAGAAAAGGTATACAATCATGTTTTGGTACAGTGTGTAGTGACCGATACGGTGTTCGTATGTTGACAACAAGCCCCGTGGAGAATTCCGGATGTTGGAATTTGGATTTAAGGCTTATTTGACTAAATAAAAGAGAGGATCTTCAGACTGGCTTAAGCTAATATGCTCAGCTGGGTTGTGATAGCACGGGTAGACGCACGAGGTGTTGAACAATGATTTCAGCAAACTCTGGAGCAGTTCTTAGCACAATCCAGGACAAACGTATGTTTAAGCGGGGGAGAATGTAACGACCCGACCGATCATTTTGAGATCTAGCGCGTCGTTCGGCGGTTTGAGGCCTTGGGTAGCTTCACTTCAGGTATTATGACTTGTACGTGTGGTCAGAATTGGATTTCTGGAAATTCGGAGTTAATCTGGAAAGAAAATTCGCATTTCGGAAGCTTTAAGTTGGAAGAATTGACTAAGGTTGTACTTTTGAGTAAACGACCTCGGAATCGGGATTTGAAAGTTCCAATAGGTTAGTATTTTGGAAGGATTTCATAAATTTGGGTTGAAGTGTATTTTAATGTTATCAATGTCCGTTTGGGGTTTCAATAGTGGGGATAGCTCCGTATGGTGACTCTGGTCTTAGGAGCGCGTCCAGATGTGGATTTGGAGGTACGTAGGTCATTTGGCGAAATTTTTAGAAATTCGAAGGTTTTTGGGAAGTTTGACCAGGAGTGTAATTTTTGATATCGGGTTTGGATTATGATTCTGAAAGTTGGAGTAGGTCCGTAATGTTAAATGTGACTTGTGTGCAAAATTTGAGCTCAATCGGGCGTGATTTGATAGTTTTCGGCATCGAAGGTGGAAATTTGAAGTTCTGAAGTTCATTAAGCTTGAATTGGGGTGTGATTCATGATTTCGATGTTGTTTGATGTGATTTGAGGCCTCGAGCAGGTCCGTGTTGTGTTATGGAACTGGTTGGTGATATTGGATGGGGTCCCATGGGCCTCGGGTGTGTTTCGGGTCATTTTTTCCCATGTTTTGCTGCTGGTGATGCTAGTTCTGGTGTCCTTCATCGCAAATGCGTGGAGGCGACTGCGTTCGCGAAGAAGGATTTGTGGGGCTGGAGGAGATTTCTCATCGCGAACGCGACGCAGAGTTTACGAACGAGGAGGGGTGCCTGAGGAATCTACGCGAACGCGAAGGGCTAGTCGTGAACGCGTAGAAGGAGATGAAGGAGGTGGGCGTGAGGTCGTTTGGCCTTACCAAACGCGGAACATGGAACGCGAATGCGAAGGGGTCAGAGTCAGCTGAGCATCGCGAACGCGTTCAGGGGGTCGCGAATGCGATGAAGGCTAGGCCTGGGCAGATTTATTTTAAAGCGGGATTTAGCCCATTTCACTCATTTTTCTCTTGGTTTGGGCGATTTTGGAGAGGCTTCAAAGGGAGATTTTATCATCTATGTCAAGGTAAGTGATTCCCACCTATTGCAAGTTAAATACTTGGATTATACATAGATTTTAGGAAAAATACCTTAACACCCCCCTAAACTTGACACGGATTATTAGTTACAACCTTAAACTATTCTTGGTCTTAATTACCCCCCTCAACTTGGCCTTTTGAGAGCCACTACCTCCCTGGACGCTGATGTGACAAAGGAAGTGGGTGCACTCCGCTGCCACATGGATTTTTCTGTATATGTGGAATTTTTTTTAAAAATAAAATATATTTTTACCATTTTAAGTATGTTACTTTTTTGGATAATCTTTTTCTAATACAATTTATAATAAAACTTGGATAGAACTACATTATTTAGGCTAATTTTTTTTTTCTTTGGCTAAAAATAATAAAGTTTTAGTTAATCTTTTTGAATTTGATCTGAAAATAAGGATTTATACAATTGAAATAAATAGTCATGTGTATTTTTTTTATAACTTTTTAGATGCCTTGACTATTTATTTCAATTGACTATTTATAACATATACTCATGATAGCTATCTCATACTTTTTTATTATTATTTTTTCTTCTTGTAATCCTTTTGTCATATCAAAGATTTACATTTGTAATTACAATTACCAAACTTTCAGATGAATATAATGGGAATGAGGTAGTTAGGCCGTTTGACATAAATACTTTATTTAGAGGTCCATTATTTCTTGTCAGAAGATGTCCATAGGTTTAAACAGAAATTTCAAAATAACTAAGCCAATTAATCTGAAATCTCTAAGAAAACAAACCAAACTGAGATTATTTGGTTTGGTATTTCATAACCGAAAAATTGAATCAAAGTTTTCATAATCCAATTCGAAGTGCCTGATGTCAGAAGAAACAAAAAGCAATGTGTATTTTTTTATAACTTTTTAGATGCCTTGACTATTTATTTCAATTGTATAAATCTTTATTTTCAGGTCAAATTCAAAAAAATATTAACTAAAACTTTATTATATTTAGCCAAATAAAGATATTTAGCCTAAATAATGTAGTTCTATCCAAGTTTTATTATAAATTATATTCGAAAAAAATTATCCAAAAAAGTAACATACTTAAAAAGGTAAAAATATATTTTATTTTTAAAACAAATGCCATATATATAGAAAAATCCATGTGGCAAGAGAGTGCACCACACTCTTTGTCACATCAGCGTCCAGGGGGGGTAGTGACTCTCAAAAGGCCAAGCTGAGGGGGGGTAATTAAGACCATGAATAGTTTAAGACTGTAACTAATAATCCGTGTCAAGATTAGGGAGGGTATAAGGTATTTTGCCTAGATTTTAACATGAAAATTCATGAAAATTAGTGGAAATTTGGGGTTTTGGTAGAAAACCTAGAAATTAGTATTTTTGGATTTTGACCATGAATTTGGTCATGGAATTGAGAATAAATTATATATTTGAGTTCGTAATATTATGGGTATCGATTTTTTCGGAAATTTTCGGAATCCGAGCACGTGGGCCTGAGGGTGACTTTATCGACTTTTCGGGGTGAGTTCGGAATTGTTATAAATTGGATTGTAACGAGTATTAAAGTATATAATTATGGAAATTTCACATTGAGTGACTAGTTTTGGAGTGTGGGCATCAGTTTGAGTTGTTGGAAGAGCTTTGAAGCCAGTTATGGAACTTCGGAGCAAGGTAAGTCTCTTTTCTAACCTTGTAAGAGGGAATTAACCTCATAGGTGAATCAATTTATTATGTGATTCTATTTGTGGGGGTTGCGTACGCATGAGGTGACGAGAGTCCGTATGAGGTGATGAGAGTCCGTAGGTAGACTAATTATGCTTGAGTCTGGGCAGTCTAGGACCCAAATCATGTTATACTTGCGTTGTTTTCACCCTCCTTGTTAATTTAATTGCTTAAATTATATTGAAACTTGATAAAGGAATTTTAAAAGGTTAAACTTCATTTACTTAAGTTATGGGCAGGTGTCACACCTCTTTTTTTCGCAGCAACTCTATTACAAGGTTGAGTTAGAAGAGTTTTTTCAATCGAAGTGACGTTTTGAAAAAGGGATTATTTATTATTTAGAGTCGCCACTTGGAATTGAGTTTTGGTGTTCCAAGTCACCTTTTATTGAATCCCTTATCAAAGGGAAGATTTGACTCCTAATTCATGGTCTACGAAAACAGAAGATTGCGTAAGGAATTCTGTTGAACGAAAGGAAGGTGTAAGGCACCCTTCGAGACCCGTGGTTCTAGCACGGTCGCTTTATTGACTAATGTAAGGCTTAAATCAATTTTTAGCTATTCTTATATTTTTATTAATTATGGCTTATTTATTACCGCTTAATTAATTATTATATTTTTATTAATTATATTCACCAAGATGCGGTACGCACACAAGGTATTCTTTGAAATTAAATGTTAAACCAAGGTACGGAATGTACACATGGTCAAAATATAATTATTTTTAAATTTAATGGTATCGAGACGCGGGGATGCGCACATGATCCTTTTATTATTTAAGCACATCAATCCAAGGTTCGGGTATGAACACATGGGCTAATAGTGTATTTAAAATATTTAATTATTATCTCTTAACACTTACTCATTTATTATAATAGCCACAAAAGTATTACTAAGTAGTCATGTTCATTAGAAAGAAACGAAAGAGGGAAAAAAACTCCCTACACAAACAGAACAAAAAAAAAACTTCCACATTTTTATTTGATTAATTCTCATTTTTATTTATTTTTCTTGTAGCTTTTTGATTATGTCAATCAGAATTAGTGAAATCCAAAGCGGGACATCGAATTGACTTGCCTTAATAACATAC
>ML367599.1:0-20899 GCA_005239505.1 Nicotiana paniculata
ATGGTGGTATTAGTACCTTGTTGTGCTCATTCCATTGGGAGGAGGAAGACTAAGAAAGATATTTTCATTTTTTTTAAATGTCGTATTAATAAAAATTATAAGGCATTTCCTTGAATATTTGTTTACATTTTTTTTTTTTGTGTTTAAACTTGAATTACAAAAAGTCATAATTATATAGTATAATTTACAATAAATTGCCTTAGATAATATAATATAATTACATAAGAAAAATTATTTTTTTAAAAATAGCCAACAATTATAATTTCAAAAACTAGCCGTTTGGATTTTTTTTAAAATAGCCATTTGGCCCCCAAACTAACCCCAAACTTTTTATAATTACACTTTAAGATTTTAAGTTTATTTCAAACTTGTGTTATTTTAAAATTATTTGATATGCTTAATGTTGTAGTTTGTCAAATTAATTTGAAGTATTATTAATTTATTATGCAATGTTAAAGCAAGTTTGAATATCTCTTTATTATTTTTGTGTTTAAATTTAAATTACAAGATTTATGTCACAAGATTTATAAAAAATTGCCTTAAATAATTTTTTATAAAAAAAAATAGCCCAGACCGTTTAGGCCCGACCCACTATGTCAAAGTTTGTCATAGCGTGTACGCCTCAAAATTTAATTGTAGCAATGTCATAGGCCTCTGCAGCTTCTTCGTAGGTACCTACAAAATTGATCCAAGAGTTTAACTTTTATAGTGTAAAAAGGACTGCCACATCACCTAAATGACACTAGAAACAACCGTTCATAAAATGTGAGATTATTTCAAACCTTGACAATTGAAGGTTTGAAATAATTGGTGTCAAACCTTTGACAATTGAAGGTTTGAAATAATTGGTGTACATTTGATATATGAACTGCAAATTGCTATCCGTTGTTATAGTGCCATGGGCAATCTACTCTCCTCCATCCTACCTTCTTGAATGAAAGATTACTTTGCTTGTTCTCGTGTCTTTTGACTACTATACTGTTACTAGCCATCATACGCTCTATATCATATCAATAAGTTAAATCCTTGATCCAATGAGATTGAAACGTAGCTCCACTGAAAAGTCAGCCAAGTATATGCAGGAGCAGTTCTCATACATGGGAAAGTGTATAACTACACAAAGATAAGGGAGGAAAAACAGCAGAAAGAGAGAACCAAATATAGACTTAGATTAGGCAGTATAAAGTGAATGATTCCCATTATAAAAGCCAGCTTCATGAGTAAAAGCCAGCCTTGCTGACATAAAGTTCTCTACATGCTCTTGTTGGCTCGTGATCAGCCTTACCTTTTAACCTAAAAATAGGATACATAGTCAAAGCCTATATTTAGAAGAAATCGAACTACTGATAACCAAATAATACTTTACTTTCTCAACAATCTGTTTGAAAAGAAAGAAATAAAAATAACAATGTGAATTAGCAAAAAGAAATAAGGAATGAAATGATAATCTATTCCTCAAATTAAGTAGAAAGCTTTGCTGAAGCGAGAAATTGTAAGTATATTTCATTAGTGTCTGGGACTTGTCCTTCAAAGTGAGATTCTCTATCCTTATAATAGGAGTACTCAATCATAATGTTTTTCCCTATTTATAACGAATTCATTATGAGCATTAATGGTATTAATTGCTTGTTATGGTTGATAACCATAACTGACGCATTCGTAGCTATAAATGCCTTGTAATAATTCTGATTCCCTATCCTTATTTATTGTTGGTTCATGAATCTTCCTTGTTTTTCGTCCTTGATTCATTCTGTTCGCGCCTCTTCAATAGCTATTTAGGCTCGGTCATTTGTTCATTACTATCCCGTGGGTGTTTATTCTGCATCTTCTTTGCACTCTTAATTTCACTAATGGAATATGTCATCTGTCACTTTACCAGTGTTCCACATATCATGCTTTGTCAGCTTAGTAAGGTTTCACGTGTGACATCTTTTTTCCACCATTACACTTGCTACAACTTTAAGACTTGCCATGTCTTACTAACAGAAAAGATTTAAGGAAAAAATTATGCCTTTATAATACTGAACAATCCTTATTAAGAGTTTAAGTTGAATCTAAGTGCACACTTTACAAAATAAAATTACATCATCTCGGATGAGGAAAGGAATCACAGAGCAAGTTAGTAGTCAAAGTCACTCACTAAATGTCCCAAATGAAGGTCCTTGTTCCCAGCCACTCGGCCGATCCGAGCTTTTCATCTTTCGTACTGATGGTGTCTGCTAAAGCGAAGATCAAACAGGGGCGATTTTCAGTTTCACTAACAACAGAATTTCATTTCCAATATTAAAGTTGCCTACTGATTGTAGTGAGTATCAAACCTCGTCACCCTTTGATACATTGAAGCTCCTCTTGAAAAATTACTACTCTTCCTGCAAAAATTTGGACAAATCAAATGAATACGAGTACTAATTAAGTACGGGATTTGAAGCAGCAACAAGCCTACATTCTTAATTGAGCTACATATTCTTCTTGTGTCATGTTTTTCATTTTCCTACTGCGTTAGAGTTTTTAAAAATTTATATGACAGCATAAACAAACAAAATACAGTTGATAAATAATCTTTATATACTACTGCATACTGGGAAATTTATGTGTGTTGAGAGTCCCTAGTACTTCATTGCTGCCAAATCATATGATCTTGCAACTTTTTCTTCCACGTCATACCCACCTAGATTTATGATATTTATGATCATCTGGTTAACAACAAGATAGATATATACAGTCATGGCTCAATCATTTCACAGAATATACAACGTATACAGAAATTTAAATAAAGATTTACCTAGATAGACTGAAAAAACAGACATGCATCCCCAAGAGAACTCCATCCCCAACAATAATCATGAAGGAGGAGAAAAAAGAAGCAAGTTTGTACCAGTCCAGAGAAACAACTCACCAGAAGCTGTAAAAAGCAAATCCATTAAAAAACAATGCTTGACACTAACATTACCTTCTTTTCCTGCTTTGTCTTCTTTCTTACAACCGTTGTCCCATAGATGAGCTTCGTATCATCCACTCCATCTATGCCTAATTCAAAAGAAATATAACTAACAAGATCATGGTGTCTACCTTTATTATGAAAAAACATATAACCACTTAAGTAATACAGAATAAAGGTCATCGGAATTAAAGAAAACAAAATACGATAAAGGGGAAGATCTAACCTAGTGACGCCTCGATACTGTGAGGTTCTTTGCCCAAAAGTATCAATGGATTTCGTATGAACAATTTGCTTTTGATGATCCACCTTCTCAAGCCCTCTTTTCTTTGTTTCCATGGCAATACTATCCGCGACAGTTGGAGAGATTTGCTGCGTTCCACTGACACAACTTGATTGAGAGCCAGGGCTCATTGATAAGCTAAGCTGACATAAAGGCTCCGTATGTTATTGCACCAAGACCCAGATTCTCCACTATTATCAGCCATGCAGCTTATCATATTCTGCTCTAATACATGCCCTTTTTGATTTCGATAGTTTCTTGACAGCCAGTTATTAATGCCAGACATTTCATCAACTGGCATTGTTGGCACCTGAGGATTGCACTCTGTTTTCCCCTGATCAGTAGAGTGATATGCTGAGAAATCAGGGTAGTGTTGTTTTTGTTGTTGCTGCCTGGAGGTTTCTTGAACAAGGTTCGAGAAATCGGTTTCTTGAACAAGGTTCGAGAAATCTTGGCTGTTGGTGGTCTCATTTTCTTGGTGTTGGTTAATATATTTTTTTTTGGGTAAGGTAAAATTTTATTAAATAAAAAAGGTACCAAGATGGTACAAATATAATAGGCCAGCAACTTACACAAAACTGATCTCCTACATATCACTTAACTCCACTAAAAGATTCATATACTGTTCCAAATTTCCATAACACTTCTTTTGCACCAGAAATACAGATTTATCAAATATATCATTTTTAATCCTGGAAATATGTTGTCTTCTTCCTTCAAAGCAGACCCTATGTCTCTCCAACCATATTGTCATAAAACACATAGAGGAATTGTTCTCTACACAGCCAATTGACTCTTTGCCATCTTTTGAAGTTGCCAAATTTCCAGTAAGCTTTTCACATTTGAGGGCATTGCCCATCTGACTCCACACGTATTTAGAAAGAGCTCCCAGCACTGTTTTTCCACTTTGCAATGAAGAAAGAGATGATTAACAGTTTCTAAATCTTCTTCACACATATAGCATCTTTTAATCAGAGTAGTAGAGTTACAAGCTTTCCTTGCCGCCACCCACCCAAAACAAGCTACTTTAAAGGTGCTTTATATTTCCAAATTGCTTTCCATGGCCAATCTGAATCATGCATCCTCTGTTGCTTTTCCAATACAGTGTAGCATCTGTTGACAGTGAATTTTCCATCACCACTTGCTGCCCAGATAAATGAATCTCTTATTATCCTATAAACTAACAATGTCCAGCAACTGCAGCAATTGAGCATATTCATCTATTTCCAAGTCATTTGAGGCCTCTCCTAAACATCAGTTGCCAGCCATTATTTGAGTACAAATCTGCTATATTTCCTTTTTTGTTTGTGGAGCAACTATATAAAACGGCAAATCTTGATCTGAAGCTCTAATTTCCCATCCATACATCATACCAGAATAAAATATTATTGCCCTTCCCCAATTTCAGCTTAACAAGCTGACTATATTCACCCTTTAGATTGCTAATGGTACTCCAAACTCCTTCCATAGAAGAAGACTGAATTGCACAAGGAGCCCAATAATCCTCCTTCCATATTTGAGTTCTACAAGCTGCTTCCATAGTCCGTTGCTGCCATCATTAAACCTCCAAACCCTTTCTTGGTGTTGATTATAGTAAATCTTGTTGTCTAAGCTGTGAACCATACCTCATCCATTACAACCTTCATAGTCATGGGTCCCCATTGCTGCATCACCAAAGATGTCCTCCAGTTTAGGTGTTGAAACTTACCATACCTTCAAACTAAAGTCACAAGGATATTCATAAAATAAGCAAGAATCCCAAAGCATAAAACAGAAAAAAGACCCCATTTAAAGATAGGACAAGTTTTGAGCTGAAAATAACCTTTTGGTTGTTCTCACCTGTTGACAACGGATATTATATAAAGTAGCTTGAGAGGCATCACAGAAAATGAAGAGAAAAAGGCTGCATCATCACCTTCAGTAATATAGTACATGCCTGGATAGTTGAGATGAGTTGGAAAAAATCTAATGCGGACTGAACTTGGAACATTGCTTGAGCCAGGTTGAGTGTGATGGTGATGAGGAGGACCTCTGAGCTGTTTATGTGAGGGGAGAACGAATAACCAAGTCAGTGGCTGTTGCTGTTAGTGTTTCCGCTATTGTCATCATTACTCAGAAGACTTCATTGTCGTTGCTATGGGATTGAAAAAATCCTGCCACTTATAAAGAGATTCAAAGCAAGTTTCTCTTGGAGCAAGGCGACAAGTGAATCATTGGGAGACAAATAAACTAATCATACTCCACCCTTTCTTTTGTTCCCTCCATTTGAAACTTATTTTCTACTTTTGTTTCCTAGCCATAAATCTAAAAACAAAGTAAAAAACAACTGAATGGGCTCTGTGTGTGTGTGTGTATCACACTGAAAAGATCACCAAGGAGAACAAAGGGAGTCCGTTTAAACTAAAAAACGAAAAGAATAGGATCCATCAAGTAATGTCGGGCATCCTTCCTGCATTCCGTTGGGATCTGTGTTTGAGAAAGACGTCTTCTTTTGCTTTTCTTATGCTCCACCCCTGCATCCTTCTTTGCTTTTGCTTTTCTCCCTTTTGCTTTCTGCATGACTATATATGTACTAGTATTACATAAAAAGACTGTTGATTCGAATCTAACCCTTGTGGATTAGTGCTTCTTTTCTGTGGATAAGGGATATTATATAAAAATGTGAACCAACAAACGTCTCTTCTTGCTAAGCAGAACTTACCTCTGCCACTTATAAGAAAGAAAACAAGAGTAGGCGTTGCTGAAGAAAACTGTACGAGTACGTACCAGCGTAGGTTAATTTAATTGATCTAACACCAATGTAAAATTCCATCATCTATCTGTTGGAATTTAATGAGCAACAAGAGAAATCAATTGTCATTTTAGTAAATGCGACAGAGGAAAAGATTGGAGTTAATGTGGCCATAAAACTAGAAATATTAATAAGACATGACACAACAATCAATTAGCTGCGCCTGTTGCCTTTTAAAGTCTTCCAACTGCATCAGGGAAGCTTAGACTTAGATCTTCACAAGAAGCAGAATTCAGAAACATGTGGTCACTTCATAGAATAGTCAATATAGCGTGCCAGGCATCTACCTCTCCCTTATTGGCGACTCCAGTTTATGTGAACATAGAGAATAGGAATAATGCCACAATCAAAAGAAAGATATAGTCTTTCAACACCTAATCTTGAAATAGAAGGCACCCATTGGTCAAATTCACTAGAAAACCGTCTCCCAAAGCAAAAAGTCATCTGAACATGAGTCACTTTACGACCCGAATAAAGTTGTAATAACTGATTTATACCTTTCAAGAATTTTTGCTAATAGTAAGGGCAACATGTATGGTTGTGAGGGTTAATCCCAAACATGTCAAGGTATCTGAATTGTAATGTAGGCATAGAGTCAAAGAGATATTTCCACCTTCTAGATAAAATGCTCGTACTAGCAGCATTTATTACTGACAAATGTGCAAGAATGGAAGACAAAACATCATCTGGTAGCTGGCTGAAGTAATCCTCCTTTGCATCATGAACCTAATTGCATTACAGGCGGAAACACGGATTTTTAAAGAGAAAATTTATAAAAAGTTACGTTGTCCCAACAAAAAAAAAAACTACAAAAATGATGCCTTTCCCACGCTTATTAGGTTAAAAATTACTACTAGTATATTTGATTACTGGACCCAAGAATGTAGCAAAATGTGGACTCGTGCATGAATAACATGCTTTTGGCTCCTCAATTAAAACCTCTACCCTTTAATTTTTCGCCAAGTTTGGGTTTAATCTTTGTTTTTATTTTCTGAATTAGCTTCAAACATGAAGAGGATAATCTAATTCAGTACACAAAAAAAAACGACATTGTGAATTTATCTTAATCACTTTTTGAAAAAGAAAGCGAGCGGGAGCAACATTAAAGTTGTCTCCTAGGTCGACTCCTTGAAGTACGAAATATCCGTACCCTACTTGAACGCGGGATGATTCATGCACCGGGCTGTCCTCTCACTTTATAAAAATCTCCATGAGTAACTAGATTCAAAGATTTTTTTTCCCCTGGAGATTACCATGACAAAATTATTCGTCCTAACAAAAGGAAAAGGGCAAAAAAATTTGCAATAAAACACAAAAGGAACGAGCTTTCATTATCACAATTCAACTGGTTAAAAGGAGAGAATGTTCACCGGGAAAATATCTATCAGCAAGCGCCATATCTATAGAATATGTATGTATAATTCTGCAACTAATATTTAATTTAACCGAGAGAGAAAGCACTCTAACTTTCTTATTCAGATGAATACTGTCACCCATGTTGAAAAAGGTGCTCCTATTCTGAAGCAAGATGACAAAGATCACAAACTCTTGTCGCGAAATCCCTAGTATGCAACCTATTATTCTTCCGCGTGGCGGAGCTGCAACCAAGTAAGAGTGGTCAACCGAACACGGTTCTCCGTAAATTAGACCGTATATAAAGATAAAATATTCTCTATTGTTATGAAATAAAAGCAAAAACTATGTAATTAACTAAAATTAGTAACAGAGGAGAATGATAATATTAGAAAGGAATATTTCTTTCTTCGTTTTCAAAATGTCTTCTCTAGGTTCATGAACGGATCTATTTATAATAACTTCTTAAATTTAGTTATGAGTCTCAAAACCAATACGAATCTAGATATAACAAGATTTTTTAAATCGCAAGTTGGACATCCACCTTGTATGCAAGTGAATTTATAACACTCCTCCTTAAATGTTCATTAAAAGCTAATAGTGCCTCGTCAAAATCTTACTAAGAAAAATTCAGTATGAAAAAGTCTACTGAAGAAAAAAGAGTACATTTATCTTGTAATACGCATTGAGAGCTGCCTCACCGGAAAAATCCAATACGGACAAAACCTTTAAAGAAAAAAGAGTACAACGCGTATTTCTCTCCCTAATGAGAGCATCAATTCACATCTTTGAACATTCACATCCCAATCTTGTACTCTAGCTTCTTGAAGGTTGACGTTGATAGAGATTTGGTAAACAAATCAGCCATATTATTACTTGAAAGAATCTGTCGCACATTGATATCACCATTCTTTTGAATATCATGTGTAAAAATAACTTTTGTGAAATGTGTTTTGTCTTATCTCCTTTTATGAATCCTTCCTTCAATTTGACTATGCATGTTGCATTGTCTTCGTACAAAATTGTGGATATTTGTCATACTTAAACCACATTTTTTCTCGAATAAGATGTATTATAGACCTCAACCATACACATTCTTAACTTTCTTCATGAATAACAATTATCTCAGCATAATTAGATGAAGTAGCCACGATTGATTGTTTAGTTGATCGCCAAGATATGGCAGTGCCTCCACATGTAAACACATAGCCTGTTTGAGATAAGACCTTGAGTGGGTTAGATAAATACCCAGCATCGGCATAACCAACAAGATCGGGACTGTAATCATTGCCATAAAATAAGCCCATATCCGTAGTCCCTTTTAGATACCGCAACATGTGTTTGATTCCATTCAAATGTTGCCTTGTAGGAGCGAAGCTATATCTTGCTAAGACATTAACTGAAAAAGTTATGTCAGGCCTTGTAGTATTAGGAATATACATTAGTGCACCAATTGCACTAAGATATGGAACTTCAAGACCAAGAAACTTTTCATTCTTTTCTTGAGGTCGCAACGGATCCTTATGCATATCAAGTGATCGAAAAACCATCGGAGTACTTAATGGATGTGCTCCATCCATATAATGTCGTTTCAATACCTTTTCTATGTAGGCAGATTTATGAGCAAAAATCTTATTTGCCAAATGTTCAATTTACAAACCGAGGCATTATTTTATCTTTCCGAGATCTTTCATCTTGAATTCCTTCTTTAAATAATCAATTGCCTTTTAGAGTTTTGTAGAAGTTCCAATAAGGTTTATTCCATCAACATATACAACAAGTCAACAAACTCCGATGTTGTTTTCTTTATAAAAATACGTGTACAAATGACATTATTTATATAACATTCCTTAATAAATAATCACTAAGGCAATTATACCACATTCCTCCTGATTGCTTTAGACGATACAAAGATCTTTGCAATTTGATTGAAACATTTTTCGGCACTTTGAATGATGTGCGTCAAGCATTATATAACCTTCAGGAATTTTCACGTATATCTCATTATCAAGTGATCCATAAAGGTAGGATGTAATCACATCCATTAATATACATGCCAAGCTTCCATGGACAACAAAACTAATGAGATAACGAAATGTTATTGTATCCATAGTAGGTGAATATGTCTCTTCATAATCAACACCAGGCCTTTGTGAAAATCCTTGTTGATGTTTTATAATACGTCAATACCACACAAGAGGGGAGGGGGTAATTTGTGTGGTGTCCAATTTTCGAGTGCTGTCGTTATGGAAGGACCTGGTTCTTCTATGTGTTCCACTCGTACTGTTGCGGAATAATAAATGCAGAAAAGTAAAAACACAGATATTTTTACGTGGAAAACACCTGGTTCAAAAGGTGAAAAAACCACGACCTACTCCTCAGTAGAATTTTCCCAAACTCTTCACTACAACTCTAAGACAAACAACATTTACAAAATAAACTATTTTGTAAACCTAAGACTAACTCTAATCCCTTTGTAGCAAACTAACCTCTAGCTAATTGCGACATGCTTCAAGTTAACTCTAACTTGAACAATGTGTATCTATTAAATTGCTTCTAATAAAGCTGAAAGATACAATATTAAATCACCTACTACAAACAACTAGACTCGAAAGACAAACATATGAAACTGGTTCTTCTAGCTGGTCAGTAGCCTTTGTGTCGCACAAGGATTCTGCTTGCAAAATTTCTCTAGTAATTTTGCTTTCAGTTCTTGCTTCAATTCTGTCTTTGTGCGATCAATATACAATAAGAACAATCTGCAACTTATAGGAGTTAGTAAAAAAGGAATTAACTAGAATCCTAATGCAACTCTTCCTTGGTGGAAGAGTTCTAGTCATACTCAACTCCTAAATCCTTCCTTATCTTAGATTCTATTCTTATTGAATAAGGAGTCCTTCTCCAATTTCGTTTTTGCAATCTTTTCGATCAGAAGATATCTCAATTTTACCAGAATACATTTATCTCATGCATGTGCATCTCATGTGCCTTTAACTCTGCTGGTCTATGTCACCTGTGATGGACCTGGTTCATCTCGGAGTTCCTTTGTCAATCTTCAAAACTATTTCCTTTCTTGGGCCAACAAATTCCCCCTTTTTGATGATGACAAACTTTGTGCTTCAGTCCTGTTTCATCTTAGTCTAACAGTGACACATATTAGAGTATTAAGCAATTATCATAAAGAACCAGGTTCATTAGGTTATAAATATCACATGTTCAGAGTACAACCTATCTTCCCCCTTTTGGCATCATCGAAAAGTTGCAAAAAAAAAAATGTGTGAATCCCAAATTTTTAACACTTACTCATGGCCACTTAGGCAACTGCATATGCAATCATGGATTAATCATCAAATAATCAACTAAGAATTCAAACTATCAAAAAATAGAGATACTGAATCAGAGCAAAAAGCATTAGATTTCATTGATAGAGCGAATACGATTCTGCCACAATCCACAAAATAAAACAAAAACAGTTAAAACATGAGCAACAAACAAAAATTCTGAATCTGGGTCACTGAAAGTTCTAGGCAGGCTAGGAAATTAAGGCTTGGAAAAACTGCAGACCTGGCTCATTTTGGCCAAGATGGATGCTTCAACAGACTTAGAAACATATGAAGACTTCTTTGAGGAAGTCTTGGCTTTCTTGAGCTTAGGGGTCTGAACCTCTACCTCTGCCACTTTTTCACTTTGATGGACCAGGTCCATCTCATCCACTTCAACAGCCTCAATAGGCTCAACAACCTTTTCTTTCCCTTTTTCCACTATTTTCTTCTTACTCTCCTCTAAAGCTCTCTTCAATTCGTCCTTACTTTGCTTTACCTTGCTCCTTGTAGTTTTTCCTCTTGGAAGATAAATATTAGAAGTCTCAGAAGGAGCAGCTTTTCTTTTCTTACTTTCTCTTGCTGTTCCAGACGTTTGAGCTTTAGGAGTTCTTTTCTTCTTTGGATTGTAATTATCGCCTAACATTTTCAGCAGATCCGCCAGGGTTTCCTCAGTAGATGAACCAGGTTCATTTGTGTGGTTTCCTAAATTTACTAACCCTTCAGCGGTTTCTCTGATTCACTTCCCCCTGCGTTCTTGCTACTTTCTTCCTCCTTTTCTGGCTCAGCTACACAAATATCCATTCTAACAGATTCAGAGGTGGATGAAGAATCAATCATTTCTTTCCCTTTTCCCTTTCTCATTACTCTGTACTCCCTCACTCTCATTTTTTTAAATTTTTACCACCTATTCTTATTGTTTCCGGCAACTCCACATTTATTACAGACCCAACCAGTATGAACCTATTTTCTAAGTTTTTCAGCAACATCAGAGATGACCTCGGGACAGATGTTACCTGAGTCATCGAAAATTTGGGAATGGTTTTGTAAGGGAGGGGATGGCTTGAATGAATTTTTAGTTTTGAATTGACGGTTAAGGCTTCCCTAGAATCTAGGTATTTCAATTTGGTGAGGATTCTTGTTGAAGCAGAACTGGTTCAAAGTCAAATAGATAGGCTTTTGAAAAGATTTTGAGTTTGGACGGAGTTCTGCTCATGATTTAATTATTAGTATTTCAAAGTGTGTAGAGTGTAGAACACATACCTCGCCTTTCAGATGAACCAGCACGATGAACCAGGTTCATCATTTCAGAATCCTCTTGATCAAGCCTCAATTTTCAAAGATAGAAAAAATTTCATTTGTGATCAGTGAGTCATATCAAAACATGGCATAAGAGTATACTTTTTATAGTATGAGACTGAACAATTATTAATCTGATTATTTACACCCATTTCAGACTTTTCTAGCCAAATTTTTTTCTTTGTTTTCATTTTTTTTAAATGTATTTACATTCTGAACTAGTCCAATTAAGTGATCTTAATCATCCCTAATAGTAACCTATTCCTTTCAAAATGCTCTCTACTCAGTGCTTTTGTAAAGATATCTGCATGGTTTCACAACCAACTAGTTACTCCTTGATGTTCCTTCATTGCTTTGTTGTTGTGGAACAGGTTCAGGTACAGGTTCCAACGAAGTTTGGGAATTATTTTGTTCTATTCCCCCTGTCATATTTCCCGGGATGGATGAACCTATTCCATCACCTATTCCTTCCTTCAGAGTTGCTTTAGTTTGGACTGAGTTTCTGACCAGCCCAATTTCTTCATCATCTTGTTCATTACCAACCCCAGTGATTTCACCTTTCTTTCCATTTCCAAAGGAGACATTTCCTCCTTTGAGGTCCTCAAGTGAAAGGAACTAGTCCTTGTTGCCAGTCATGTGTTTTGAGCAGCCACTATCCATGTACCATATTTGGCTACTACCTTTCACTTGAATCTACAAAAGAAAATCAGGGGTTAGTCTTAGGAACCCAAACTTGTTTGGGTCCCTTTCTATAAGCAAAATGATGAATTAAATTCTTTTTAGCCCAACTTGGTAGCCAATTCTTCCCTCGAACAAAACTTTTGTTCTTTTGACTGGCCTTTTCTTTTGCATTACATTCACTTTTAAAGTGACCAGTCTTAACACAGTGAGTACAAATCTTGTTCTCAGGAAGAGTGAGGTACTTGATTTTAGGATCCTACTTAGGTAGCAGATTCCCAAAGCCAAGTCCTCTTCTATTGCTACTATGATGTTCCTGTAGCCATGTCAAAGCATCAGAGGACCTGTTCCATTTGCTAGTTCTATCTAGTTCATGCTTGACCTTGCTTAGATCCTCCTTAAGGACTCTTATCTGCTCATCTCATTTGTACAACTCGTCTTTCATTTTTCCTAGGTTTTCTTTTAATGTGAGTTGTGTGTGATCAGCTTTGTTTTTACCTGTTCCTAATTTCAGTTTTAGACTTTAAGATCTTAGCTCTAGGACAGTGGTGTCAATTTCATGAACTTGGTTCTTTAACTCAGCATTTTTACTATCACTTTCTCTAGCCCTAAGTTCCAGATTTTTGCACTTAGCTTTCAAAATCACACACTCCTTAGACAGTTGTTTCTTTTCATTGTTTAGATCCTCAGATTCATCAATGAAATCCAGGAGTAACTCAGATAGCCTTTCTTTAGACAAAAAATTAATCTTGTCTTTGAGATGAATTATACTTACCTCAGATTCCTCATCGGATTCTCCAATTGCCATAAGTGCTTGTTCATCTCCATCTTCATCATCTGACTTCTCGTCTAAACTTTCACCCCAAGCAGCAAACATTGCCTTTGTTGATGTTTTGTTTTTCTTGGGTTGAACCTGTTCCTTCTTCCTCTTCCTTCGTTCAGCTTTTTCTTTCTTCCATTCAATTTCCCATTGACGACAGTTTTTGATGTGGTGATCAGTCTTGCCACACTTGTAACACCCCTCATTGGTTTGTTTTTCAGGAACCCTTGGTTTGTTGTAGCTTCCACTTCTTGAAGGAACCTTTGCTCTCATTAGGTACTTCTTGAAGTCCTTTGTGATCATGGTCATTTCATCCTCCTCCAGATCAGCTTCTTCAGTGATTCTGAATGCCAAACTCCTTTCCTTCTTGGGACCATCCATCTTCATAGTCTGCCTTCTAAGTTCATAGGCAGTGAGATTTCCAATCAGCTCATCCAGCTTAAGAGTTGCAATGTTCTTAGATTCCTGAATGGCTGTAATTTTGCTTTTCCAGGAGACTGGCAAGACCCTTATCAGAATTTTCTCAACCTTGTCTTCTTCAAGAATGACCCTTCCAAGATACTTGAGTTCATTGGTCAATGTAGTGAACCTTGTATACATCTCTTGGATGGTCTCTCCTTCCTTCATGGTGAAATTCTCATATTGAGAATATAGTAGAGTTCCTCTTGACCTCTTCACTTGAGGTGTTCCTTCATGAGCCACTTGCAAAGTGTCCCAAATTTCTTTTGCGGTGGTACAACTTTGAATTCTGCTATACTCGTCTGGACCGAGTCCACACACAAGCCACTTCTTGGCCTTAGCATTTTTCTCCCACTTTCTCAAATCTTCAGCAGTGCAGTCAGCTCTAGTATTTGGCACATCTACTCCCTCAACAGTCTTCTTCATGGTGGCTAAATGACCCTCAGTGACTATGTCCCATAGTTCATAGTCTTCTCCAATTAAGTGATCCTTCATCCTATTCTTCCACTAGGAGTAGTACTGGCCATTGAAGAGTGGAGGCTTAACAGTTGATTGTCCTTACCAGTTCCCAGGTGGTGCACTCATCTTGATCTTTTCCTAAGGTGTTAGCCTCTTCAAGGATAACCTGCTCTGATACAAATTGATGTTTTATACGTCAATACCACACAAGAGGGGGGTAATTTATGTGGTGTCAAATTTTTGAGTGTTGTCATTATAGAAGGACCTGGTTCTTCTATGTGTTCCAACTCGTACTATTGCGGAATAATAAATGCATAAAAGTAAAAACACAGAGATTTTTACGTGGAAAACACCTGGCTCAAAAAGTGAAAAAATCACGACCTACTCCTCAGTAGGATTTTCCCAAACTCTTCACTACAACTCTGAGCCAAACAGCATTTACAAAATAAACTCTTTTGTAAACCTAGGACTAACTCTAATCCCTTTGTAGCAAACTAGCCTCTAGCTAATTGCGACAAGCTTCAAGTTAACTCTAACTTGAACAGTGTGTACCTATTACAATTGCTTCTAATAAAACTGAAAGATACAATATTAAATCATCTACTACAACCAACTAGACTCGAAAGACAAACAGATGAAACTGGTTCTTCTAGCTGGTCAGTAGCCTTTGTGTCGCACAAGGACTCTGCTTGCAAAATTTCTTTGCTTTCAGTTCTTGCTTCAATTCTGTCTTTGTGCGATCAATATACAATAAGAACAATCTGCAATTTATATGAGTTAGTAGATAAGGAATTAACTAGAATCCTAATGCAACTCTTCCTTGGTAGAAGAGTTCTAGTCAAACTTCAACTCCTAAATCCTTTCTTATCTTAGATTCTATTCTTATTAAATAAGGAGTCCTTCTCCAATTTCGTTTTTGCAATATTTTCGATCAGAAGATATCTCAATTTTACCAGAATATATTTATCTCATGCATGTGCATCTCATGTGCCTTTAACTCTGCTGGTCTATGTCACCTGTGATGGACCCGGTTCATCTCGGAGTTCCTTTTTCAATCTTCAAAACTATTTCCTTTCTTGGTCCAACACTTGTGCAATAAGGCGTGCCTTATATCTTTGTACCTCATTTTTCTCATTCCTCTTACGTACAAAGACTCGTTTATAGCCAACAAACTTTGTTTAACCAAAGAATTAGACCCTTTGACTAAAGCTTATTTTTAAGATGAATACGAGTTACTGATAATCAAGATAAATGGAGAAAAAATGAATAATATACAATATTGCAGAAAAATAGAAGATCGAAGTTGATTGTATTCGAGAACCAGATGCCTTTACAAGCTGTATTCCCCTCCCTTATATAGGAGATTCTTATAACGTACGACTCTTGCTATGGTTCCTCATTAATGACTAATTATGACATTAATGAGGAGTTACAAAGGATAACTGTAATTGGGTTCGGTTACATAACGTTCGAGTAATCAATTGTGGGTTATTGAATCTGCCCGTAGCTTTGTCAAGATTCATTCTGACCGTGCCTCTCTCACGTTTTGATCAAGTTGAGTTTCCCGTGGCTGATAAGTTTGTGGGTTTACTGAACCGTGCCTCTTTGTACCGTACCTCTTCAAATAATCACATCCAGCTGTCGAGTTTTCTTGTGTCCACATGTCTGGCTCAGTTGTCAAAAGTTAGCTTACGTGTGAAACTCTTTTTTACCAATACATATAGTCCCCCCACTTACCATATATTTAACGATTAATATTTGGTAAGTGGATATTCATTTATGGCAAGAATATTTTTCCGCCGCTTTTCCTTGAATCATTGTATCCTTCTCTGCACCATATGCGTCGTTTGTCACTTCCATTTAACGCTCATACCACGTGTCCTTTTCAGATTGGTTCTGCATTTACTCGACACCTTTTAGGGCTTTTTGTGGCTGTGCCAGTCCCGAAGTGACATCTTCAATTATGACTTTTCATCATATTTTCCTTTTTCTTCATGTTTGACGGTTGTCTCCAAGTATAAATACATGATTTCTTTTCTTTGCTTCCACGAAACACTTTTCTAACTTTGTCTTTTGTATAGAACTTTCTTCTCTGCCTTTGTAAACATGTCTTCTTCAAACCAACCTCACAGAGTAATAGATATTGAAAGTTTAGCACCATCTTCTACTCCGACTAGGAGTCGGAGGGGTGGTAGACTTAGAAGTATAGGATCCACTCCTTCGAGGGGCTCCTCTTCTTCTCAGACAGTTCCTCCTTCTTCCACTAGATCTCCAGTTTCTCCGAGATTTAGGGTTTCTCGGTCTTTGTCTAGAGGTAGAGGAGAATGCCTTTGTAAACCTGGAGTCGATGAAATTGTCCCTGCTGAGTTTCTTTTTACTAGGGATAGTCAAGTTCTTGTAGATCAATCTTCTTCTCTTGATAGTGTCGAAAGATATCCAACCCTTATAACTGAGGGTCAAATTTCCATTGTTCGTAGGGAGTGCTTTTAGAAGTCTGACTTTCCTGTCTATATTCCGAATAGTAATTAAAGAACAACGTCTTACAAGATGGGGTATTATTTTGTTTATACGTATCCTTTCACTTTAGGGTTTAGACCTCCCATTGACCCAATTATAATTGAGTTTTGCCGTTTTTTCAATATCTGCTTAGGACAAGTTGGCTCGCTTGTGTGGCGAGTTGTCGCATGTCTTAGGAGTTTGGCTTCTTTAGCCTCGGTTCCTTTTACCTTCAACCATCTTATTCANCGATAAGGATAGGGGCTGGTACCTTTGGTATGTTGCTGTACCCACTGTTAGTTTAGTGGGTGAAGAAAATCTTCCCTTCCCTGAGAAGTAGAATCGCGCACATGAGTATGCTTTAGCTCACATTTACTTTTTCTTGTTTTAACTTGAGTTTTAACTTGAGATGTTTTATTAACACCATATCTGTTTTTTCTTCTCTCAGCAATCATGAATACTGTTGAGAATGTCTCCGGTATTCGTGATTGGGTAGAAAAATTGTTATCTGTTGCTCCTTCAGAAGAGAGATCTTGGAAGTACCTCGCTGGGAGGTACGGTTGGCAAGTAAAGACCCACGGTAAGTGAAGCTCTTGTTCTTTCTTCTTTCCTTACTCGAGTCTTTTTTTTTTTTGTCGTTTAACTTTTTCCCTTTTTGATAGGGTTCTCTGCTCATGGGGTGTCTGCTTCATCTATCCCGAAGATGTCCTTGGCTCAAGCCCAGGAAATTATTGTTGGTTCATCTTCCTCGAAGAGGAAGGTCAGCGAGTCTTGTTCCGTAGGTTAAGAAGAAGAGGGTGCTTTAGTGCCAGGCCACGGAGAAGGCGAATGGTTTTAGATGATGAGCTTACAACCTTAACCTTGCCTTCCGTGTCAGTGAGTGAGCCCCCTGTCCTTGATGATGTTTCACATTCCCCTATTCATGAGGGTGCTGATCTTGCTCCTGACGACGTCCCTCTAGCTGCTGTCTTTCCTGCTTCATTGAGAGAAGCTGTTTCGACTGTTCCTTTGGCTATTTCAACTTCTGTTGTGCCTGTTGCTTTGCCCGTGGCTTCTCCAGCTTTTCAACTCTCTGTGCCTGCTGCTTTTCCCGTGGCTTCTCCAGCTCCTCAACCTTCAGTGCCTGTTGTTGTTCTATCTCTGCCTTCTTCTACGCCTTCCGTTAGGGAAGTAGGGTCTTCCAGCAGAGAGATGCGTCAGGTGGTAATAGAGGTTCCAACTGAGGGAAACCTTTTCAAGAAGATGGGTGAGCCCGAAGTGTGGCTCAAGTCTTTGATAGGTCCCTCTGAGAAAGCAAAGCTAGCCAGCCACGGTGCTCTTACATGGGCCAATGAGGTCGTGCATACTTCTTTGAAGGTATGATGCAAGTTATCTTCTTTCACTCTTGTATATGAAATTTACCATATCTGACTGGCTTATTTCTTGTAGATTAACCTTATAGGCATGAAGCTTATGAAGAGGATTTCACACACGGACCAAGAGACAAGAGAGTTGCAGGTCGATGTTGATAATTGGAGAGCACAATATGATAGCTTAAAGATTGACAATGATGCTTTAGAAGAGGAAAGGAGTACCTTGAAGCGGCATATGACACTCATGGCAGCAGAACTAGCAGTGGAGAGGGATTTCTTGCAGTCAAGCTGATAAAGATAAGAGTATTCTGGAGTCTTCATTCGCGGAGCAGCTGTCCCGTGCCACAGAGGTGATTAGAGACTTGAAGAACTTGTTGGGGGCAGAAGGAGGAATACACATGCGAGCTCGTGCAATCACTCACTCGTACTCAAGAAGATCTTCGTAGGGCTTTAGACAAAGCTCAAACTTTAGAGAAGTCGATTGTTCCATTAAGGGCTGCCCATGAATCTGCGGAGGCGGAGAAGGACGGGTTGAGAGCTGAGCTTCAAGTATGGGCAAAGGATTATGATGATTTTAAAGAGGTGGTGATGTCGATGTGAGCTGGGCGTATATGAATTCTCGCCTTGACACATTGATGGAAATGAGTCAAGAGGGTTTTGACCTTAGTGTTGAAATAGCCAAAACTAAGGAAGCCATGGAGAAGGATCAACATGGTCATAACCTCTCTTCACCTGATGGTGAGATTCCAGCCGCTCATGCCTCTTGATCCCCAGTTGCTCCCGCTCCTTCTGCCACTGAAGTCAACCCCTCTCTTGAAAAGATTTAGTTGGTTTATCCCTTTTTTTCTTTTTCTTTGTATCAATTGGTGGTTACCCCCAGTCCCATCGGGATAAATTTGAATTTCCTTTAAGTCCCCAAATGACAACTTAGGGGTACCACAATGTATATATAAAAATTTTATACGGCTAAGTATAAGTTAATACTTAGTTTTAGCCGTTTTAATATATAAATGTTAGTTTGACTTTTGTTGAGTTTCTGTTTTACTCTTCAAGTCTTTTGCATGCTTCATTTTTTCGAGGTTTTAATTTTACCTTCGAGTTTTGCATGTAGAATGCTTTAGACTACTCGTACCTTTTTTATAATAGGCACGGTGTCATATTAAATGTGCGCCTTTTTGTAGTAGGCATAATTTGTAGAAGAGGTACCTTTATAATTGAGATGAAGAAGATGTCTCAACTTCATGATAATGCAATAGAGTGATAGGAATTTTACACATGTTTAAGAATGTTTCCAAGGAAAGTTTTTTGTTTGAACTTCTATGACATTTTACATGTGTTTGATTATCGTCTAAAACTCACGTTTGCAACTGTTTTTATTTAACAGATTTGATATACTCTTGTATTTCGTAACTGGTTTTCATAGGTAACAGTTTTTCGATATTAATACAAGGAAACAACTGTTTTTTACTAGTAACAGTTTTTATAAAGATTTGGATTTTTACCCGCAACTGTTTTGGAAACAGTTTTCTAATAAGTACGAGGGAAATGTTTTCTTATTCGTAACTGAATTTATTAGATAACAGTTTCTTGAACAAATACAAGGATTTAGATCTTTCATCCATAACTATTTTATTTGAGAACAGTTTTTTGAATGAGTACATTGATGATGATCTTTTACCTCTAACTGTTTTTGTTACAACAACTTTGAATAAAGATGTACATTTATTTCTCGTGACTAATATTTTGCCTTTCAACCTGAATATATTCGAAGGTTTTTGCTTTTCGCATTAGGCTTTGTATTTGGATGGCTCTTTTGATTTTCTGTCGATTCTTCTCGTGTCACTTGTCTCGTTGGGTAGATGGGTCTTCAGGCTCGAGCTTTTGACCTTTTGATTGTCTTCTTTGCTTCGTCTTAGCCTTCCATATTGTATAGTCCCCCAAGTGTTTGAGCTTTGAAGAATGAAATCTCGAGCACTTGATTATTCCTTCCTTGTGGTCCTTTTCCTGAAAAGGAAAAACATTCTGGACTCGANTCGAACGTGTGATACCTGACGGTGGGTATTCTTTTATTTTAGAATTAATACTTCTTTAGATGGATGGCGTTCCAACTTGTTGGTAGAACTCTGCCGTCCATAGCTTCCAACTCATAGGCGCCTTTCCCTACTATGCCTTGGATTTTGTAAGGTCCTTCCCAGTTTGGATTTAGCTTTCCTGCACCTGCTTCTTTTGTTGATTGAAAGACTTTTTTGAGGACGTAGTCCCCAATTTTAAAGTACCTGAGATGAGCTTTACGGTTGTAATAACGCTCTATGAGTTATTTTTGAGCTGTCATCCGAATCAATGCTTCTTCTCTCCGTGGTTCGAGCCGGTCCAGGTTGGTCCTTAATTCGTCATTATTTTCACCTTCCATGGCTGTTGAGAACCTTATGCTTGGTTTGCCAATCTCCACGGATATTAAGGCTTCTGAGCCATAAGCAAGTGCGATCAGAGTTTCTCCCGTGGCTATCTTCGAAGTTGTTCTGTATGCCCATAGTACCGCTGGTAACTCTTCAGGACAATTTCCTTTGGCTTTATCCAGCCGCTTCTTAAGATTGTTGATGATGACCTTATTCGTTGACTCAGCTTGACCATTAGCCACGGGGTGGTACGAC
>ML367601.1:0-127413 GCA_005239505.1 Nicotiana paniculata
GGGGAAGAGAATGAGAAGGGTTAGGGGTTAGGTTAGGATTTAATTAAGGTAAGGGTGGATTTGGATCGTTGATCTAAAAGATCAACATCCACGATTGAAGAGGCGTTATTGGGTCGGGTAGGTGTGGAATTAAGCTGGTATTTACGGGGTTTGGGCTGGTATTTAAGGGGTTTGGACTGGTATATAGTGGGTTAGGTCCGAAAAATTAAAGGAATTAAAAGGGCTATTTGTTAAATACTTAGTCAATTAATAAATAATTTGTAAAAATAATTAACAAATTGTAAAAAATGATTTTCATGCATAAAAATGTTTTTCAAATAATTATTCAATACAACACGACATTTTCTGGTAAAGTAATTAATGCATGGATGAGCTATAATTACAAAGTTATTGAAATTGTAACCCAAATATATAAATGTGGCCATTTGTGAAATAATTAGGCTTAGTATAAATATAAATAGTACAATTAAGTCATACATTTGTTATAAAATCATTAGTGATGCGGTTAGTAACTATTTATATAGATAAAAATACTGGGATAAGTTAATTAAAATCCTTAAAAAATGCATAAATTATGGAGAAAATGTTAATTGATGCTAATGCATAGTTTTGAAGGTATATATGCAATTTTGAAAATATTATAGGGAAAAATTGGGTATCAACAGCTTCCCCTCTTTCCCTGAGAAAGATGAAAAGAGTTGTCGAGTAAAGATATGATGGCCAATTTTTTGATCGGATAGATCGATCTGAGAGATATAGGTCGTACTCCGATTTTTGAGCTGCCTACATATCCCTGGTTCTACAAGAATCAGGCCGTGTGTAGTTCTGGATTCATCGGCGGAATGACCGATGAAGTAACCACAAGAACGGACACGAGGTTTTGGAATATGTGAAAAAATGGTTATGGTGAGCGGTCAAGTTTGAGATAATTTGAAAGAACTGGAGCGGTATTGCGGTTTCTTATCGGGTCACCTGCAAGTAAAGGGATACTACGAGCATATATTTGTGCAAAAATTTAAACATGATGCAGTTTCCCTTCAGACCATGAGAATTGTCTTTGGACGGTTGAGGATGACGTCCTTAGACCATGATGTCCTGGGCCATGAATTGTTCAGTGAGGGATTCACAGGCCATGAAATGGTATTCTCGGGCCATGAAAATGATGCCTCCAAACCATGACGCCTTTGAATAATGATACGAAAATGTGAGAGATCCTCAGACCATGACATGGTGTCTTCCGGCTATGAGGATGGTGCCTTTAGACAATGACGCCTTTGGACAAGTTGGTGATATTTCAGCCCATGAAATGCAAAGACATGATGCTAGAAGCGATAAGATAGGGCTTAGTCTAGTATGAATTTGAGGGCAGAGCTTAGCCTGAAAGAAGAGAATATAGATAGTACCGGAGAGACAGTGCTTAGTCTCGGCAAAATTTCGGGACAGGGCTTAGTCCCATGCAGATGGAAGGCAGTGCTTAGCCTTATGCAGATATGGAGGCAGAGCTTAGCCTCATGGAAATATGGAGATAGATCTTAGTCTCATGCAAGGTTCGAGACATGGCTTAGTCCCATTCAAGAAGAATGCAATGCTTAGCCTTATGCAGATATGGAGGCAGGGCTTAGCCTCATGCAAATATAGAGACAGAGCTTAGTCTCATACAAGGTTCGGGACAGGGCTTAGTCCCATGCAAGAAGAAGGCAGTGCTTAGCCTCATGCAAATATGAAGACAGAGCTTAGTCTCATACAAGGAGAAGGCAATGCTTAGCCTTATGAAAATGAGGAGGCAGGGCTTAGCCTCATGAAAATATGGAGACAGAGCTTAGTCTCATGCAGGGAGAAGGCAATGCTTAGCCTTATGAAACTGAGGAGGCAGGGCTTAGCCTCATGAAAATATGGAGACAAAACTTAGTCTCCTGCAGGGAGAAGGCAATGCTTAGACTTATGCAAATGAGGAGGCATGGATTAGCCTCATGCAAATATGGAACACAGGGAGAAATCAATGCTTAGCCTTATGCAAATTAGGAGGCAGGGCTTAGCTCATGTAGGATTTGAGACAGTGCTTAGTCTCATGCAAAATGAAAAGATAGTTGGTGATAGCAGAGTATTTCTTAGCTAGAAGTGGATTCAGTATCTTTGTTGTTATGAAGGTTGTGATTTCAAGGCGTGCACATTCCTTGTTCCTGCATTCAAAGAAAAATTCTAAGTTCTGTGAGAGGGGAGGTCGGTTCGTGCCTCCGTCGGCTTGATTGACTTGCTTTGCTTAGTTTGAAGATCCTTTTCAAATCATTGGGGGTAGCATTTGCTAAACAGAGTTATTCCACAATCAATCATGCATAGTTTTCAAAGTCATAGTAAAAATAAGTTTTTTAGGAAATTGGTAAGATGAACCAGTGACTATGACACGATCCGACTCAAAATTCTACCCCAATTAAGACGGACAAACATTTCTGACTGCTGTATATGCTGCAATTGGATGAACTTGCTTTGTAATTTTGAGGGTCCTCCTCGTCCATCCAAATCTGATGGTAACCGGCGAAACAATCTACAAAGGACTGGAGTTCATGCCTGGCAGAACTGTCGATTAAGATGTGTATGTTTGGAAGTGGGAAATCGTTCTTTGGGCTGGCTCTGTCGAGATCTCGATAATCGACATAGATTATAACCTTCCCATCCTTCTTCGGTACTGGCACGATGTTGTTTAACCAGGTTGGGTATTCCACTACCCTTAGGACATTGTCCTTAATTTTCTTAATAACTTCCTCTTTGATTTTCATATATCAGACTTGAATTTCCTGAGTTTCTGCTTCACTGGTGGACACACTGGGTTTATGGGCAACTTGTGAGCCACAATAGATGTACTTAATCCGGTCATGTCGTCATACGACCATGCGAAGACATCCTCATACTCTTTCAAGAACCGAGTGTACTCCTCTTTCTCTGACAGCGACAAATGAATGCTGATGCGGGTCTCCTTGACAATTTCAGAATCTCCTAAGTTGATTATTTCAGTCTCGTCCAGGTTGGACTTAGGCTTGTTCTCAGTCCTCCACTTCTCTGACAATTTCCTCAGGTATGACATCCTCTTCTTTTGAATCATTATCCTTTTGTTGCGTTGCCTCATTGCATGTCATAGTTGCCGGTTCATCGAGATAGGAAATAGTAATGTTGTATAGATAAAGATTTGAGAGAGAAAGGTAATGGTAATAATTAATTAATTGAAAGTGTCAAACAAATGCAGTTTTCAATAATTAAAACAACGTTTTGGAATACTGAAAACATTATTTTAAACAAAATGCAGAAAGGGAAATCATCATTCAGAAAAATAAAATAATGTTGTTCAGCCTTGCTACCCCGGGACTCTTCGGGCCCTGGATGGTCCGATATTCCAATTATTGAGGAATGGCCCTCGTTCCACAGTTCTGATGGTAGGGCCTTCCTCCTCCTCCTAAAAAAATACACATAAATCCATGTCATCGTCTTCCAGGAACAGGTTCCTCAATGCAGCCAATTCTTCTTCCTCCTCTGATCCCCATATGATTTCGGTCTGCTGGAAAGTCTGATTCAGGTGTGGTATAGGCTGCTCAAGCGGATAGTAAGGACCACGCCATGGTGGTAACCAGTCTTGAAAATCTTTCCAGGTGTATTGATATCCTATTCCAAAAGTGGTACCATTGTACTATAGTTGTATTGGTTTTGAGATACACTGAAGATTTTTGCCAAGACCCTTGTCGGGTTCATATTCTCTCCATGCTAGTATACTTTATATCGTCTCTCCACCTAGCTTTCTTTTATTTTCAACCACCGGGATGGTCTGACGGGTTTAAATAGGGTTGCGCCCGTCTCCATGGATAATCACCTCTTGGTGGTTCCACTCGAACTTCATACCTGATGCAAAATTGACGCTACAGCCCCAACGACATGTATCCAGGGTCGTCCCAACAAGAGGTTGTATGATGCAGATATATCCAGCACATGGAACTCGACATCAAACCATGTAGGCCCCATCTGTAGACAAAGATTTATATCTCCAATAGTATCTCTCTGAGACCCATCAAATACCTTCACATTCATAGTCCTTTCTCGTATTTCATACAGGCCTTTGCCCAACCTCTTCAGTGTTGTCAATGGGCAAATATTGAGACTGGATCCCCCATCTATCAGAATTCTGGCAACGAAATTGCCCTCACATTGCACGGTAATGTGCAGTGCCCTGTTATGATTCAAACCCTTGGGTGACAGCTCGTCCTCGTGGAAGGTGATTTTATGACTTTCCAGCACTTGTCCCACCATATTGGCCATTTCCCCGCCAGTGATGTTGTTAGGTACGTATGCCTCACTTAACACCTTTAAGAGAGCATTCTTGTGCACTTATGAATTCTGTAGCAGTGACAGGATAGATATCTGAGCAGGAGTCTTGTTCAAATGATCGGTGACTGAGTACTCCCTTGCTTGAACTTTCCTCCAAAGGTCATCCGGGCCTGCTTCAACAACGGGCGATCTGTTAGAATCCTGCTTACTGGATTCTCCCAAATGCTCTGGTGTATAGACTCTTCATATTCTGGTCAATCCTTGCGCAACGCCAAATTCTTCTATTTGGATCTTTCCTCTTCTTCTAGCTTCGACCACATAATCCCAAGGTACAACCTTGGTGTCGAAAGGTGGTGTGGTTGACACTGTCACTGTGAAAGGTATGGGTACTTCCACTTCAAATGGAACATGCGCAACTATGGGGGGTGCTATCTCAACTTCAAATGGGACTGATGCAGATACCTCAATCTCTACTAGCGGCTGTATTTGTACTATAATAGGATTGAGCGTGAATGTGGGTTTCTTAGGATTGTCACCCTCTTTGATAAGTTCAATTGATCCTTTGGGATCCCATTCCTCATCGGTCTCTATCACATTGATACCTTCACCCCTATCATCTGGGAGGTGGTTATTGCGGACGTTGGGTGTAGATTCTTTGGCCTGAATGACCTTATTATCAATCAAGGCTTGGATCTTATCCTTCAGTGTTCGGCACTCGTCAATGGTGTGACCTTTCATGCCAGAATGATATCCACAAGTCTTATTTGGGTTGACCAATTGAGATGAATTCTCCACGGTTACATCAAGGATAGGAGTGACGTCGCCAGCACCCTTTAGCCTTTCATACAACTGGTCAATGGGTTCGGCAATGGCAGTGTATTGTTTAGGTGGTCTGCGGTCAAAGTTGGGCCGAGGTCTTGGGTAGTTTGGACGAGTTGGAGGTGACTGAAAGTGAGAGGGTTGGGAATTATATGTGTGATAAGCAGTGGCTGGTTGGGAATATCTGAGAGGTGATGGTTGATATGTGGGTGGAGGTGCTTGGTATGTAAGTGGGGAGGTTTGATATACAAGTGGAGTTTTGGGTCCTTGGGCGACCATTACTATTCCCGCATCTTTCTTCTTCGATATACCCCATGACTGCAGTGCTTTGTTTGTGGCCTGCAATGCTTCAAAGTTTGTCACCATACCACTTTTAATGCCCTCTCAATCCTTTGTCCGAGTTTGATGATATCGGAGAACTTGTTGTTTTCAATAACCATCAATCTTTCATAGTACTGAGGATCCTGTGCTCTGACAAAGAATTTATTCATCTGTTCCTCGTCCAATGTCGGCCTGACTTTAGCTGCTTCTGACCTCCAACGAGTGGCATAGTCGCGGAAGGTCTCAGTGGGCTTATTCTTTAAGTTCTGAATGTAGAAAAAATCCGGCACATTCTCTATGTTAAACCTGAATCTGTCCATGAAGTACGATGCCATACTCACCCAGTTGGCCTACCTCTTAGGATCCTTGCTGATGTACCAGGATAAAGCATCTCCTGTAAGACTCCTAATGAAAAGCATCATTCAAATCCTTTCATCCTTTCTGACCCCTACAAGTTTGTCACAATAAGTCCTCAGTGAACCCTGGGATCACCTGTTCCGTCAAACATTTCGAACTTGGGAGGTTTGTAATTCTCCGGCAGTTCTACATCCGGCTGTATGCATAGGTCTTCATAGTTCAGACCTTCTATCCTTTGCCTCATCGATGCATTGAACCCGACTTGTCAACTTCTTGAGCTCTTCAGCCGAGTTCTTAATGAGCAGGTCCTTCTCAGCAGATTCCGGTGCATAGGATATGGGTTGAGTGGAGTGAGGTAGGGTATCCACATATATAGGATTATTTTGGTAGCCAGGAGTTTGGGTATAATGGTGATCATTGGTGGAATTCTAGGGTTCAGGAATGACTGGTGGAGTATTTTATGGAGTATGGTAGGTGTTTTGTGGGTATTGAGTAGGGAGATGCTGATTTCGAGGAGGGGTAGTATAGTGGTAAGGTACAGGAGGATTCTGTGGGTGTTTATTGGATGTGTTCTGAGGTGGTGCAGGGTTCTGAGTGTTTGAATGGTTGACATCTGGGATATTGAGTGTGAGGGATAGATTTGCTAAGTTCCGGACATGCTCGAGCTCACCCTGGAGATCTAGTATTTTCTGCTCAAGTCGTGATACCATATCATTCGGGGCCTGAGTACATCGTCCATCAGAAGCTTCTGCATGTTCAACATGTGCATTGTTTTCTTTTCTGGTGCCATTCAAATCATCCATCTTTGCTTTTCCTTTGCCTTTTGGTGGACTTGGAGGAGGAGAAGGTGGAGGGCCCCTGGATCTAGTATGATAAGCTGACGATGCCAGTATGCACGAACCAACCTTTGGGAATGGGAATAATCAAAAGAAAGAAAGAAAGAAAAACAAAAGGTAGCCAAGTCAGTAAGAGTTCTAAAAAGAATATTTGTAATATTTAAACACATATTGCGGAATGTAAATTCGCATCCTATTTTGGGAGCCTCATTGTGGCCGAGGTAAGGCTAGCGACAAATTGTTTTGGAAAACTTAGATTCCAATAGATGCCTCATTTTATTAATATGAAAAATAGATGAATCCCAAAACGACACTAAGATGATAAAAGATAAGTCACTAATGACACTTGGCCTTATTACATTTGGAGAAGCAAATAAATCTAATATACTTGGTCCCAGAAGGACCTTCCCTAGGCTTGATTTTCTTGGCTCCGTCAATCAGGTCCCCCAAGTCGTGCATGCCCAACATCAGGTATACTTTTGCTAGATGTCCTCCTTCGCTTCCTTCAGCATTCTGGCAGTCAGCGACTCTTTTCCTCGTCTTGCCCTCCAGCTCCATCAGACCCTGCTCCAGATACTCTACCCTTTCATTGGAGGTGATTGACATTTCCCTCCATTCCTTGATTAATCTCTTGTCTGTCTCGTGTATCTCCTGATGTTCTGCCTCGGAGTCATGAACCCTCTTTTGAAACTTGTTGTATTTTACTTGGGTTTCTGGATCTTCGTCTATGACCCTGTTTCCTCGACAAATTCTTGGCTCAACTTTCCCAGCTAAGTTGTCCTCCAACCATGCCGGGTAAAAGGGTGCATGTCCCGCATGATACCTGACCGGCGCGATGGTGTCCTTCTCCACAATAATATTTGAGTGCCACATATGCTGAGCTTGACACTTGTAAGGGATGTCGTCATCTTGAAAATCTGCCCGGAAATGACTTATCTTTGCGACCCGCGGTATGATCTGTTTCCTGCCTGCCTGCCTCATAACCCTGATCAACACTAAGTGAGGAGCGTCCCTTGACTTGATGATGAACTCGTCAGTAGGGAACCATTCAAACATCCACTGAACCTGATCCTCAATACAATTATCGAAGAACCCCACCCATTCACTAGCACTCTCTGGTTGAGCAAACCTGTCCGGAATATAGGTCATCTGTTTGGGGTGATGAAAGACAATATGGTCATTCCACACCCTTCGTGGAAACTCCTGAAGATACTGACCCTTTTGGAGATGCTTCATTAACCACAACTGCAGTAGAAAATTGCAGCCTTCAAAATGTTTGGACCCTTTCTGGCAGTGATCCAAAGCCCGGTAGATATCAGCTATAATCATAGGGACTATGGTGTATGTCTTTCCCCCGATTCCTTCCATTGGAGTCTTGGTGACCATAGCCAGTCTAGTGTGAATTCTTTCCCTTTTCGTTGGGAACACTATCATACCTAAGAAGCAAACAATGAACACGAAAACGCTGCGGTGAATATGACCCAAGGAAGTGATGGAAAAATCATCATGGAAAATACGGTAGGACTTGCTATGACCGTATCTTTCATACAAGTAGTCAAATGGTATATAAGATTTCTTTAATCACTCCAAATTGGCGTTCTTTTTGAGACCCATCATTTTTAGAAATCCCCTACCAGCTCGATTTTTCGGTACCAATAGCCCAGGGATGTCCTAAGGTAGCCCAGCGAATCCCCCGATTTCTTCTAGGAACGGGGTCATTTCTATATCCCTGAAGTTAAACACTGATCTTTCACGATCCCAGAACATGGTTGCAGATTCTATCAACATGTTATTTGGTTGGATGTCTAACAGAGAAGGCAAATTTCCCAGGACCTTCTTCACATGTTTTTTGTCACTTGAGGAAAGATCTCCCCACCAATCTAGTAGTAGTGGTGGTATAATATGGACCATGCCGAACCTGGGGACCTCGTGCCTCATTTTCTACAAAACAAATAAGGTTAGACTCTTTCCCCCTCAAGATTCGACTAATTATATATCCATGATTAGCATATTGGCATTTAGTTCTCCAAAATTAATGCACAAAACGTGGTTGCGTCCGTTGAGATTATGGAAACCCTGGTGGACTTTTGGATAAGGTTTGTCTTAAAGGCTTATTATGGGGATAACATATTAACCCGTCTAGGTTCGACCATGATGCAAGCATAGTTATAATAAGAGTAAAGTTGCTATGAGGGTCTAGACTGGTACCCTCAAGAGGACAACATGAGGGGGAAAGGCACGGAACAGTCGATTGCACTGCTGATCGACTAGTTTTACCGCAAATAAGCCTTTTCGAATTTAAAGGGTGATATATAGGAAGAGTGCAACCACTCATCAAGCGTTGTTATGGGATTGATTACGCACGAGTGGAATATGATGTTGAGCATGATTTATGCAGCAGTAAATAGCATGTTGTCACGTATTTGCACGTTAGGAAAATAATAATGTGTTGTTTAATAATTGAAAGACGTTTAAGAAAGGAAAACAAAGAAATAAGTCAGTTTCTGCAGTAAAGGAAATCATATATGCTCAAAACGGGAAATTAAATTCACATAAGGGGAAAGGAAAAGGGTGCGCATGTATTAACAAAAAAGAAGCATGCTTAAGACTAACTTACAAAAAACAAGTTTGTTATGGTAAAAGCCTAAAGTCCCCAGCAGAGCCGACATGTTGTCGCGCCCCCCTTTTTCCCTTCACGGAGTCGGGGTTTCGGCATTTCCTGGGACAACTCCTTTTCTTTTTGGGAAAGGGGTATGGAAATTGAAGAGTCGCCACCTAACGGATTTAAGGTGCGTTAGGGCACCTAATGCAAGTAACTTATATAAACCGATTTGTGTTACTAGAGATTGGGTAAGGGCTTGAAATTACCTTGAGGGAAAGGTGTTAGGCACCCCTCGAGGTCCACAATGGTGGATCCCGGCCAAACTCATTTTTTTGAATTAGTCATTAAGCAAACAAAACAATTTAAACACATAAAGATTAGTAAGAACAAGAATAAGGAGTTCCTAGGTTTATTAGCCTATAGGATCACATCTGTGAATACCTGGTAAACCTTCCTCAACTAGAGGGGTTACACGTGGCATTAGCGCACATGTCATCATATCATGTACTACCCAATTACCCTCCCCTTAGCAGTTTTAATTAGACGAACTCGATGCATTCATTACCCGTCCCTTCCTTATGGCCTTGGAGGTGTTTAGGACCTCTAATTTATGGTGGTTCGAGACTCCCCTGGGGTGCATAAAGGAAAAAATCAAAGCGGCAATAAAGAAAATATAAGATTGTCAAGTAAAGAACAATTAAGGGGGATCATGTTTTCCTCCACAAATAAACAGATAATTAGCACGTCTCAAACTGCAAGATTTCATATGTTTTAGAAAAAGTCCTAGAACAGGATATCTAGGTGAGCATGACAAGCATAGAATGTGCAGTATTGCGTTAAGGCGAAGTGATAGAAACCTAATAAATTTGCATACTGATTTTAGGACTTGCTAAATCTGAGCAGTTCACAAATAATTGAAAAAACAACAATTTTACAATTTGCAAGATTCCAATTACCCTACAGGCTTGCCTAGGCATGGATTCGAGATGTCCTATAAACATGATATCTAAATTTTAAACAGAATTTTAATACTAACAATCGATTTTAAAAATGCAGTTTGAGTTCATGATGTCCTACAGGCATGTTGTCTAGGTGTTGAACATTACAGAACTGATTTTATACATTTATCTCTATGATCATGATATCTAGGTGTTGGGACTGCTTTTTATACTATCTAGATATAGGCGTCGTATTTAGGCAAGTGCAATAAAGGTCCTAAAACATGTATGTAGTGTTTTTTTTTAGAAAAGCAGAAATTTTAGTACAAACGACAGGATGCCTATGAACATGTTCTCTAATGCAAAAATGATCCTAAGAGCATGATTTCTAATGTAAAAATATAGTCATAGTAATCCTAAAAGCATGATTTCTACCCAAATTCTCCTCCAGAAACATTATATGAAAATTCGTCCCCTTTTACTAATATCCCCGATATCTATTTACAAGGATCATTATTACAGACCATTACAAAATAAATAGAAGTTATGCTATAGGGATCCTGAATAGGCCTAAAGTGAACCTGGAAATGCCAGGCCTTCAAATGGTTCAAGGTTCCATGATGTCCGATAGGGGTATTCTAGTGTGTCAAAGTTCCCAAGTGCCTCAGGGACCCTGAGCTATGCTCACACCAAGGATCATTTAAAGAAAATAGTTTTGTGCAATGTGGAAGAGCCAACCCAGTGTGTCAGAGTTCGGAGGAATCTCATGGATTCCTAGGCAGTACACACACTGGATGGGCAGAACTTAAATGCTCGACATAGTGGAAACAGTTTTGGGAAAACAGTCCAGAAGTAAAACAGTTCAAAAGTGAGAATAGTTTAGAAGTAAATACTTTAGAAGTGAAAACACTTTAGGAGTAAAAAAAACAGTTTGGAAACATTCTAAGAAATCAATGGTTCAGGCAATAACAGCAAATAGAAACATAGTCACAAGGTTTCAAACAAAGCTTCATATTGCCCAGACTTAACTCAGTTTATTAGTTGACCTTAGGTGAGCATATAGCATACTGAGAACAAACAATTACACAAAAAGGAAGCAGGAGTTGGGAACATAAGAATCCTGAATCAGGAGCACATAGAAACAGGATGTTAGGGAAGCATGCTAGTCAGGAGCATAGACCAGTCATGGGGTAGATAACAATTCACTAGGACATACTGATTTAAGGTCTAGAGAGGAATCACTCAAGTTTAATAGTCATACATAACTATAGAGGTAAGCATACTGACTCAAAGCAATGGACAGGAGAACATAGAAGTTTAATGTAAAAGCATCCATGCTAATCAGTTCATGGAGGGGACAGAATTGATCAAACCAATTGAGGATATTGGAAATGTGGGAGTCTTAGACATCACAGTAAACATACTGGCTTAAAGCAATAGACTTGTCACGACCCAAAATCCTAAACCGGCCATGATGGCGCCTATCGTGGAACTAGGCTAGCCAAATCACATATTTACCGTTTCTTTCCAAATCCCAACTACATTTTCAATATTTCATAAACGTATATAAAATTATTGAATCCATTAAGAAAAAAAATAGTTAAACAGTCTAAAACCATCCCCAAGATCTGGAGTCAACATGTCATGAGCATTTAAGGAATATACAAAAAATTCTACTATTATAATACAAAACCTCGGAACTTATAACTAGGTACTAAATAAGAAGGGAAAACAGAGATTTGCCGCGGACGCTGAACAACTACCTCTATATCCCGCCTCTGGCTCCGCACGAAAATAGATGGCTAACACTCGGTATCAGCACCTGTATCTACACACAGGGGTGTAGGGAGTAATGTGAGTACGCCAACTCAGTAGTAATGGAAATAAATCAAGTCTAAGCAGTAAGAAACACATAAAATCAAATCATCAGTCCACAATAAGCATAGCCTTTCTTTCCAAATGTATATATATATATATATATATATGAAATATATGAAATCAACATGCCTTAAATGCCAACTTCACTAAAAATCCTTTGAAAAATGTGTTTTCCAACAATTTCAGAAATAAAAATACCTGAAGGACTTAGTGTAAAATGAAATAAATCATAAGTAGCCCCTCGGGCCAAAACATGAATCATAAATCGCCCCTCGGGCAGAACATCACTCAGCATACCTCACAGTCACTCAGTATCAGCCCCTCGGGCAACCTCACTATCACTCATGCCTCCCAATCACTCGGCACTCGGCACTCCCACTCATTAGGTACCTGCGCTCACTAGGGGTGTGTACAGACTCCAGAGGGGCTCCTTCAGCCCAAGCGCTAATATCAAGCCACCTCGTGGCATATCATATCCTCACAATCAGGCCCTCGACCTCACTCAGTTAGAAACTCTCAAAGCCCCTCGGCTGTATCAGTAAAACGGGGTACTCGACCCAAAACATCATTTTATATCTCAAAACAGTGTAAATAAAGCTGAGTTTCGAAATCAGTTAAACATGACGTGACTGAGTGTAAATCATAAATCAACAAAGTGGGGAAAAATAGCAGTAAAAAGAAAAATCCCCCAAGGGGTCTAAACAAGTCGGCACAAGGCCCCAAACATGGCTTATAGCCCAAATATAGCAATAGTTTTAGAACACCCTTTAACATATGATTTAGAGTAAATTACGCAACTCAATAGTTGCCGCAGAGAGGACCAAGTCCAATCCAAAAATCAGTGAACGCCACATACTCGTCATCCGACATGTGCGTCATTCTAAAAACATTGAGAAATACGAAGTCTGGGGTTTGATACCCTCAAGACAAGATTTATAGCCATTACTTACCTCTACCGGGCCACAATACTAATCTACGATGCTCTTGCCCCTCAAATAGGCTCCTGATTGCTCTGAATCTAACCAAAACCAGATTAACATCATCAATATACGCTAAAGGAACAAAACCCAATCGAAAGCTATCAATTTTAAGCACAATTCCCGAAATTGGCCAAACCCGGGTCCCGGACCCACGTCTCGGAATTCGATAAAAATCAAGAATCCTTATCCCTTCCCGAGTCTACACATATAAAATGCGCCAAAATCCGACCATGAACAACTCCTAAATTCCTTAATTACAAGTCTCAATCTCCCAAGCCCTAAACCCCCAATTTATGCCACTTAATCCACAAATTCCAAGCCTAATCCGTTACAAAATAACATAGAATCGAGTTTATATTCCGGAAAACTTACCTCCACTGAAGACTCTCGAATTCCTCCTTCAAATTGTTCCCAAATTGTCTCAACCTGCATGAAAAAATGAAAGAAATACCAAAATTTTGTGGAAGCACCTATTTATACCTCCTGCCGAGTTAATCCGCACCTGCGGACAATTCTTCGCACCTGCGGTCCAAGGTGCGCACCTGCGCAAGTCCATTAAAAGTCCAAACTCCGCACCTGCGAGTCCTTTTCCGCACCTGCGACTCCGCAGGTGCGATCCCATGTCCGCATCTGCGGTCCCACACTGAGCTGCCCAAATTCCGTATATGCGGATCCTTTTTCGCTTCTGCGGGGCCCCAACCAAACATACCAGCACATATCATAGCCTCATTCGAACTTAGTCGAGCCTTCGAAACACCAAAAACAATGCAAAAACACTAGAATCACATCAAATTCAAGTCTAAGAACTTTGAAACTTCTAAATTTCACCAAGGATGCCGAAACCATCCAAAACACATCCGATTGACCTAAAAATTTGCATACATATCCAAAATGAAATTATGAACCTGCTCCAACTTCCAGAATTTCATTCCGACCCCGATAGCCTATTTTCTCCTACTGACCGGAAATTGCCAAAAACTAACTTTCGCTAATTCAAGCCTAATTCTACATAGGACATCAAAACTTCATTCTGAACACACTCCTAAGTCCCAAATCACCTAACAAATTCGTCCGAGCCATAAAATCTACATTCTGCTGTCATTTACCAATAAGTCAACTCCCAGTTGACTTTTTCAACTATTAAGCCAATTTAAGAGACTAAGTGTCTCAATTCTCACCACGACCACTCCGAACCCGAACCAACCGACCCAACACAACATAAATAGGCTAAGAAACATATGATAAATAAGAAACGGGGGAAACGGGTCTAATCTCATGGAACGACCGGCCGGGTCGTTACACTGGAAATGTTGCAACTTAAACACAGAAATAAGTTTGTTGGTTTCGAGCAATAAACATAAAGCACTAAAACTTAAACAGAAGGTAAACATGCTGATTAGGTTGACAAAAAAGAAAGAATTAAACTTAAACATGTTGATCAAAGCAATAAATGGGAAAGAATACAGAATTAAGTACATAAGTAATCAGACTAGAGACATGGACTTAACAGAAATAGAGCAACGGAGAACATACATGTTCAGAATTCATAATGAAATTAGGAATAGGAACATACCAGTTGAAGGAAATCAAATATGAGATGAAAGGTAGGCAGGATTCAATAGTCTAGCCTTGGCTTTCAGCGGCTAGACAAGCAATAAGCACAAGTAGCAGAGAGATGAGAGCAAAGTATGTGCGTGAGTGTGTATTTTCTGTGAACTCTTGTTCGTGTTTGAGAAGTGAAATAAGAGTGTATATACAGCACTTAGGGAGTAGTACAAATAAGGTAACCAGAATCAGAAGTCAATCAATTAAGGATAATCAAGTAACCACAGAATCAATTCCTATGAGGTAGTCCGGAATGGACCCCTTAATTAGGGGTAATCACTTAACAGTCACAACAAAGGGGGGGGGGGGGGGGGGGGGGGGTTAATTAAGGCAAGGAATCCAAATTATACCAAATAGGGTGTTAGTAAAAATCCCAAAATCATACAGACGATTAATTAAGGCAAGTGTGACCAATTAAAGTCATAAATAAGGAAACAAATAAAATCTATGCACGTAAATTTTAACAGAGCAAAATAATAGAAAATAATCAGTAAAAATCTCCAAAGGATACTGATTTTGGGGAAAGAATTACTCAGATTCATTACATAGAAATCAACTAAGTAAAAACTCTCATAAATACAGAATTCAGCAAGAAAAGCAGGTTCGAACAATTAACAGGGATTAATTAGGGCAAAATTCCCAAAGCATACTGAATTTTAACATGAAAAACATTTAAGTCCAAAAATAGTGTAAACTAATACGACTGGTATCACAGAAATAACAAAACATTGAAACAAAGCTAAAGAAATCAGTATATCACACAGAATCGACTAAGGTTCGAACATTCATGCGAAAAGTAGTCAAGATGATGAAGGAATGGTTAATTAAACACTGAGAAGTTTAGAAAAATCTCCGAAGAACAGATTGAGATGAACCCTAGTTTAGAAAGAGTGATTAAAAGTCGAAATAGCTAATTAAAACAAGAGATTTTTAAAGGAAAACACTTAATAGTACTCGAATCACCCCAGATCTATAAAGATCTAAGAAGAATTGGCAGTAATGAACTAGGGCTTTTAGAAAAAATAGTAGAGATGAGGAGAATCGGTCAAAAGACCCATGGATTCGTAATACAACAAGGAGAAATCCCTTACTTACAAACGAAAATGACCTGAGACAGGCCGGTGAACATGTTTCGAACCAGAACCAGTTGGATTTCCTTGAGATCCTCTCAAGGACTCATGAAATCGAAGAGCCATGGCGTATAGGAGACCATGTCTGGTCGGAGAAGACATAGAAGCACCATAGGAAGGAGGTTTACGTCGGTGACAGCGATTAGGGTTAGGGTTAGGTTGATAGAGTGAGAGGTTAGGGGGGACGATGACGGCGGGGGGGAAGAGAATAAGAAGGGTTAGGGGTTAGGTTAGGAGTTAATTAAGTAAGGGTGGATGTGGACCGTTGATCTAAAAGATCAACGGCCACGATTGAAGAGGCGTTATTGGGTCGGGTAGGTGTGGAATTGAGCTGGTATTTACGGGGTTTGGGCTGGTATTTAAGGGGTTTGGGATGGTATATAGTGGGTTAGGTCTGAACAATTAAAGGAATTAAAAGGGCTATTTGTTAAATACCCAATAAATTAATAAATAATTTGTAAAAATAATTAACAAATTGTAAAAAATGATTTTCATGCATAAAAATGTTTTTAAAATAATTATTCAATACAACAAGCCATTTTATGGTAAAGTAATGTAATAATTCATGCATGGGTTATAATTGCAAAGTTATGGAAATTGTAACCCAAAAATATAAATGTGGCCATTTGTGAAATAATTAGGATTAGTATAAATATAAATAGTAGAATTAAGTCATAAATTTATTATAAAATCATTAGTGATGCAGTTAGTAACTATTTATATAAATAAAAATACTGGGATAAGTTAATTAAGGTCCTTAAAAAATACAGAAATTATGGAAAAAATGTTAATTGATGCTAATGCGTAGTTGTGAAGGTATATATGCAATTTTGAAAATATTATAGGGAAAAATTGGGTATCAACAGCGTCCCAAGACCGTTTTAGTTTGAAGGCTACGAAAAAGCCTGCACCGGAAAGAGGAATTGATAGGGCAGCCCTCCAAGTGGAATGCCCGAATATATATCGGGAATTTATCAGGCGCTGGCTAGACATCTTCTTTGAAGAGCCGGAGGAGGGTAACGTGATGCTTGTTCGGGAGTTCTATGCCAACTACCCCGAACATGAGGAGAGGGTATGCACTGTGAGACAAACGAGGGTGGATGCCTCCCTAGCTGCCATCAGAAGAGTGTATCGCTTGCCGGTATTCAATGGGGTTGAAGATTATTATGAGACTTACAAGCGTGAACCCACCACATGGAATCTCTTTTTCCAAACTATCTGTGTACCGGGCAGAGAGGTAGTATGGTGTGTGCCTGGTAGCATCTTGCATTCATCATCACTCACTTTTGAGGGTAAGTGTTGGCTTTACATAATCAATAGTTGATTGTTGCCATCCCATAACACCATGGAGGTAAATGTCCCAAGAGCAGCAGTGATTTGGTACTTTATGCAAGGCCACGATTTTGATGTGACTCAGCTCATCCAGTCGGAGATATTCATTCGCTCACCAATGAAGAGGTATGGGTTTTACTTTCTATCTCTAGTCACAAGATTGTGTCGGGAAGCAAGGGTGCCCGAGAACCCCAATGCAGATGGCGTGGTGAAGAAGGAGTCAAAGTTCTGGGCCGACAAAGTAACCATCAAGAAGGACCTAGTGGCACATGGGGAAAATGACAATGACGACTCTGATGAGTCTGAGGAAGGTGATGACGGTCAGGAGGAGGCTAGGCACGCCTCACCCCCACAGGGACAAGCAACAGAAGAGGCAGGACCATCCCAGGGTAGACGGAGCACGCGTATGATAGCCCTAGAAAAAGACATGGCAGGACTGCGCACTTCCGTCATGGAGTTGGGGACTAGAGTTTATTCCTTAGCCACCCAAAGTGCGAACTTAGAAAAGAAAATCATGGGGTGTCTACGTGCGCTGGGACGAGCATGTCATCTCGACCCTGGCACTGTCTCCGACCAGGACTGATCCACCAGGGAAGTACCCTTACCTTACCTTGCTTTATTTTGTATGACATGGGGACATGCCATATTTTTAAGTGTGGGGTGGGGGTATGTTGTTATATGTTGTATATAGGTTGGTGTTGTAGTTTCTTTTCATAAATCAATTTCGACTTGGCCCAATGATGGATATCACTAGACGGGTTTCTTGAGGGACTAAAGTCGAACAAAAAAAAAGAAAAACCAAAAAGATTTTCTTTTGTAGTAGTGTATCAACTCCCCCTTGGTTTTTCCTTTAAACCACAGTTCTTTTCCAAGGGTTTTATTTGAACCGGGTGCAGTTAGTTTTATTTTTTTAGGAACTTATGGACTATGGGCAGAATTAGAATAGGATATCTTAACTTCATAATGCCTTGGATATAGAGAGCACCTTAGTGTGACGCTTAGAATCATTTGTTGACTCTTGTAAGAATGCCTTAAACACTAAAGTACTCTGAGCTAAGTGTCGGACGACCCAATCTGGCGTGATTCAGGTGCCATGTGTGTGTGAGGCTTGATGTATTCTGTGCATGATGTTTAACGCCTAGAACTAGCCCCGTGTGTCTGTAAAGTGAAATGGTAGTCTTATTTAGTCTGGGAAGTGATATAGGCATTTCTTTGTTGAACCATGTATATACATACTCCACCCACCTAATTGCTATGTACCATAGTTAACCCTGTTGAACCTGTAATCCTGTTTCTTTGGCAACCACATTACAAGCCCTTACCCATTTGTTTGAATTAACTATCTATTTGAACTTTCTAACCTCTCATAAGTACTTGAATTGTTATGAACTGTGTAAAAGTTAAAGTGTGGGGTGGTTGGTTTGTCTTTTGAGTGTAACTAATGAAATAAGGAGAAATGTGCACTGTTTTGAAAAAGTAAGAGCCACTTAAATTGAAAAAGAAAGAAAAGGAAACAAATAATTGTATAGCTGTGGAAAACCTTGATAAATGGTGACTCTTGAAGTAATTGTGCTTAAAGAAGTATGGTGTAATAAACACTGGTGTGAAGGTGGAGTTTGGTTTGACATAAGTATGGGATTTGAATGTTAAAGTATATGTATTAAAATGCTTGGGGAGGTGTAGTCACTCTTATATCCAAATATATCCTACCTAACCTGCAGCTTACATTACATCCAAATAAAGTCGTACTTGATCCTAGACTGAGTGAGCTCAATTAGTAGAGTAGTACACTACGGGCAACCCTATGGTGTGTTTCAGTGGCACAAGAATATCATTTTCGAGGGTGAGTGAGTTCTATTCTTTTTAAAAGTTCCTCAGTGTGTGTGAATTTTACTGATTGTGGAATGAGTCTCTATTGTTGTGAGTAGGCACTTGATTTATGCAGGAGAGGTAAGTATGGACCTCTGAATTAGAGTAAGTAAGCCGGTTAGGAACATTGCGTGGCTAGAGAGAGTCAACTCTTGAGTTGTGGATGTTACACTAATGTACTCGCTCATTGTGAAATATTCTTTGTGTGACGAGTAGGGAAGTCGCTCAGTGAAGTTAGGCCTTTGGGGAGTGGGGTTTATTTTTCGAGGGCAAGCAATGGTTTAAGTGTGGGGTGTTGATAGTAGCTTATATTTATGCAATTTAGACACTATTTACACGTTGATAGTAGCTTATATTTATGCAATTTAGACACTATTTACACTCTAATTTAGCCGCACTTTATTGAAGTTTGGATGTTAAAAGATAACAAAATGCTCTAATTGAGAAATTGATATTTTGCAGGAGTCACTCCAAGCTAGGAGGGAGATAAAGAGTGTTTTGGAGTCATTATGAAGCGTAGAAGGCTAATCGGAGGTTAGCCCGGGCGAAAAGGAGCGAGAAAAGCAAGAGAAACGCAAAGTCCAGGTGCGCGGCCACAAAGTAGGTCGCGAATTAGCTCGCGTATTGAAGGCAGTGAGGCAGCAAAAATCCGCGGCTGGATCCGCGGTTGAATCCGCGACCGCGGATGGCGGTCAAAAGCGAAACACACAGGGGAAATTGTGTAATTTCCTAGTCGACTAACCTAAACCTATATGAAGCCTAAACTCGCCGAGAAGTTGGGTATAGCTAGTTTTAAAAGAATTTAGAGGCAAGAACAAAGGAGAGAAGCAAAATCAATTCCTAAGAGTTTTATCTTCTTCTTCTTCTTACTTCTAGTTTGATGATTATGAATTATATTAGTGATTTGTTTTGCATTAGTATGAGTAGCTAAACTCCTAATCTAGGATTTTGATGGAACCTATCGAAGGATGAATTTCTTGTTACGTTAATACAGATTTTCCATAGTATTCTCTCTATTTTTTTAACTATATGTTTATTGGTGATGATTACTCGGGAGAGAGTGCATATTTAGGTCGTTGTTGAACAACATCACTCCTAACGTATATGAGGGATCAATACGAAGGGTTTAAAGGTGGGATTAGGGATAACTAAACCTTGGGTGCGATCTAAGTGAGTTGTAATTAAGGCTAGCTAGCGTAATTCGGGAGAATATGTCTAGTATAGTGTTGTAATTACTGGGGAGAGAGTTATGACAGTCAGAGTGCTCATGATCGATAGAGAAGACTTAGGCAAATTTATAGCAAACGTAGCAGAAAGTACTCCGACAATAGGGGAAATCAGAACCTTAGATCATTCCAATTCTTGTCTACATCACGTCCATAGTTAGTTCTTAATTATTGCATTCTCATTACGTAACATTTAGTAGTAACCATCCAATCTATTACTCAAATATTTCTGAATATTGAATATGTGAATTTGTGTGTGTCTAATATATATGATTGATAGGTTAATTCCCTGTGGGATTCAACTCTGGACTTGTTAACCAGAGTATATTTGCAGTGATCGCTTTGTCCTTTTGATAAGGCATAGTTGGGCGTGACCAGTAGGCCCCTATTGGGAAACCTCTGATCAGATGGTAAGTTATATATCAAGCCTATTATGGCCGAGCACCTATGAGTGTCACACCCCTTTTTACCCCCAACAGATAGATATGTGTGTTATGGATTGTGGGTTAAAGAGTTTTTCCAATTAAAGCGACAAAATTTGAGTAGGAATTATTTTAGTTATAGAGTCGCAACTTAGAATTGATTTTTCGGTGTTCCAAGTCACCATTTATTTGTATCCCTAGTCAAAAGAAAGTTTGACTCCATTTTTATCGGTCCGCGAAAACAAAGTTCGGGTAAGGAATTCTGTTGACCGAGGAGAAGGTGTAAGGCATTCCCCGAGTCCCGTGGTTCTAGCACGATCGCTTTATTAACTTACACTCAACTTGAATTAATTCTGAATAAACTAAGCTTTATTATCTTTTCATGTTTGACCTACGCGCTTTTATCTCTTGATTATTAGAATTATTAAACAAAATGATTTCGATAATATTAAGTTGTCATAACCACGCTACGCAAGCGAATGCATGACCGAATAACCAAATTAATTAACTTATCATAATTGCGCCTCGCAAGCGAATCTGAAATCATGACAATCAATTATTTGCAGTACTTTTGAGAAATTACTACATTTGAGAAAATTATTATTTTTTGAAAATTATTAAAATTCAATTATCGAGCTACCCAAGAGAATCCGCGATTTTAGCAAAGGATTAACTAAACTAATAGGTATGATATGAGATTATTTAACTAATTTGTTGAATATTAAGCATCACACTACGCAAGCGATTCCGTGAAGTCAAATCGCCCCTACTAATTGCCTAGCGTTTAAATTAATTAGAATGAAATGAGTTAATTTAATTAGTAACGAAAATCTTTATTTTTCTAGATTTATTGTTGGGAAAATTATGCAAATAAATGTTGGAACAACTCTATCTATTGTGAAGAAATGAGTTAAATTCTTGTTAAAAGAGAAATGGGCCATCTTATGAATTCTAGAGCTTTTGGGCTGCTGGAATTTATTAAAAAAATAGGCCCGCTAAAATATTTATTAACTTCCATATGATGTTCAACTTATGTGGTTCAACTCTAATAACCAAATGGCCAACTGAAGCTAGCAAATAATCTTTGTAACAACTTATATAAAATATCCTTTGAATTTTAACATGCTAAATCATGGTAATAGAGAGACTCTCATATGAATCAAGAAATTTAGTCCGTCTCATGCTCAATCAAGAAGACAAGTACATTGGTAGTGTCACACTCTATTTTAGAACAAATGGTCATAACAAATTATATGTGAAAATAACCTCTTTTATTGAAAAAAGACGAAGAACCTATATTCACCATATTCATTCAACCTTAACTGAAACTCCATTTGTGAATGTCTAAACAAGACTACTGAAAATGAGACCACTTAGCTTTAAAATAAAATCATAACTATGACCAAACAGTGGCTAATGAAAAGAAGAAGAAGAAGAAGAAGAAAAAAAGTTTAGCTTGGCAACAAACAGAGGGACAAACATGAAACTACATGGGTTCAAAATTTAATACATACTCCTTTCACACAACCACACAACTCAGGACCAAGCAGAATTATATCCTAAACTTTGGCATAAGACTAAAAATGCTTGACCCAGTTTAATTAACTAACATACTGTCATAACATTATCCAACACACAAGAGCATGTAAAAATAAAATACAATAGACGAATGAATCTACTAATATTTCCAGGCATCACTGCTTTCATTCCAACTTGATTTTAGGATTTTACATGGTCCGAAAGTTACCTGGACAGAAGAAACAAGAACAAACACAGCAAAGTCAGCTCTTTCTAAAATCAAAAGGTGGACAGCAGAACGGCAACATCGAAGCAGGAAAAACAGCAACAAACGGTAAATTTCAAACCCAAGAGGATCAACCAGAAATATCCTAGCGGTACAAAGCTTGAAACTAGTAGCTATTTGCCCCAAAAATTAACTAGAATCCCTCTATTTCTTACAAGTTTTGCACTCTAAGAAACGCTCACCAATCTCAGAATTTTCAGCTTGCTATTGGATATGTTTAGCTGCTGATTTTTACTCTCAATGTGTTTTTTAGTGTGTAAAGATGTTCAGCAATTGTGTGATCCCTCCCTTAAGTCTGAAAAATGCCCTCATTAAGTAGGAAAAACAAGTCCTTTTGGACAGATTTTAGTTCACCAAAAATCTGTCCAAAAGGACTAACTTTGTGTGTCAAAACAGTCCATTTTTCACCAAATCTTGATAGAATAATAGAGCAGCGTGTTTAAACAGTAAAATACCCAACAACCATGTACTCTAAACTCAAGTATTCAGCTTTTACCTATACATGACTGAAATTCACTTATACACTCAAATCTCAACAAAATATGAACTAGCAAAGTAGAAACAAGACTCAAAATGCAATCGAACTAAGTATCCAAACAAACTAGATTGGAACGAATCAGATTTGTGCAAACTAGACTCGAGCGACAAACTATTGCGCGAAATAGAAACCAAACGAACATCACTAAACTAACACGATTAATAAAAACTAAACATACGACGAACTATATAAACAATTCGACAATTTAGCACAAAACTAGGATAACACACTTATTATAGACTAACAAACTAATCAAAAACAGAGAAAATTAAACTAATTTCAAAACCAAATGGGAAAACATAGACTAAGAAAATGAGGAAATGAATGTTATACCAATCGATCATTCTTGAAACTATTCATGAATCACAGGGATGACACGAGCAGTGAAAAATGATGACGAGCGACCTTCGAACAAACTTTCTAAGCGGCAGACGTTAGGACCACCGATTTGGGGGGTCGACTAGTGATTTCAACATCATGTCGCATAGAAAGGGTCGTTCCCAGGTCGTGTCTACTCAGAACAAACAGCGGCTCGAGCACATGGTGGTGATGAGACGGCAGTGGGGGCTGCTGGCTCAGATTCGGCCGGATTTTGGAGGGGTTTAAAGGTTTTGAGGCTTGGAATGGAGAAGAGGAGAGTGGGAGGAGGCCGGTGGTGTAAAATTTTTGGAGTTTGGAGTGGTGACCGGCGGCTAGGGTTCCGGTTAGGGCTTAGATTCATGGAGATTGAGAGGGGTTATGGGGATTTGGGGTTCGGATTCATGGAGAGGAGGTTGAGATGTGTGGAGGGTGAAATTTTGGTGGTGTTTGGAGAACCACTGGTGGCGGCGCACGGTGGTGACAGTGGACGGGGGCGTCCTTGAGAGAGGGTGAGAGAGAGAAGAGAGAAGGGGACGGTTTTTAGGGTTTGGAGAAATAGAAAAAAAATCTAACTTTTAGCTTTTATATTTTAGTTAAGGATGAATTTAGACCATTAGATTAAGAGATTTGATGGCTGAGATTGGATCTCTGGTTTAATGAGCAAAACGACGTAGTTTTAATTCAAAATTACGTCGTTTTGAGCTCTTTCTTGGCCAACCACTTAATGGACCGGGTATGGACGAATTGGGCTCAAGTTTTGGGCCAATTTGGCTCAATTTTAATTAAGAATACAATAGCCAAATTCCTTAACCCCCTAATCATCTTATTTAATCCTAGAAAATTATACAAGTAGAAAGAAATTTTTTTTGGGATATATACTTTAAAGATGTCAACTAATGTATACAAGTAAAACGTAAAAAATACTTTTTTGGTATTTTTAATAAAGAAATGCAAAAATAAAAAGTGCACAAACAACTAAAATCATCGAAATACTAGTATTTCTAAGGGAGTTAAAAGCATGAAAAAATTAGGTACTCACAGCTGCCCCTCTTTGCTCGAGAACATGAAGAGTTTTCGTGCAAAGAAAAGTGAATCCATGACTAATTTTTTCTCACATATCACTACAATGAAGCATTTCGAAAAAGGTGATCGAACCCTGCTTTGTTCCTGCTTCAAACAAAGAAAAATTTATGAGTTTTCAAAGTAGTGGTTGGTTTGTGGCCTTGATGCCCTATTGTGATTTTGACTTCACGGCCTCTCCGTAGCTGAAGAGCTGATTCTATCAGTATGGTACCGAGGTTCTCAGATACTCTATCACGGCCTCTCCGCAATTGAAGAACTGATTCTGTCAGTATGGTACCGAGGTTCTCAGATACTCTATCACGGCCTCTCCGCAATTGAAGAACTGATTCTGTCAGCATGGTACCGAGATGCTCGACTGATCTGTATCATTTTCTGGAGACCTTGGCTTTCCAATGTTGCCCCCAACTGTTTCATACTCAGTCTTCCTTGGTATTTCTACCTTTGTCTCCGAGGCAATGCAATTTTTCTTTAAAAATCAAACTCATTTGTCTTGCACCTAGTACGAGTTTGTGTCTGCAGTGCTTGTCAATTTTTCTCATGAAGAGGTCTTGCTTAGGAAACCTTTTCAGTTTCTTTGAGACACTTTGTTCTCCTTGTCAAATGAGATCACAGATGGGTTCGTTCCTTCGTCAATGCAGTATGCCCCAAATTGTGCTTGATATCACGGGGACATTGTAGCCAGTTTTGCAGCCATTTGTTTGCTTTGCTTTTGACGAAAGATTAGACAGAAACGGACTTAAAGAAAATTATGGGTAATAATATAAGAATAATTGAAGGTGCAAAAGAACTGTGCTTAAACAAAAGGCATCCCTTTCGGGGAAAGGAACGGGGAAACTTATCTGGAAGTATGTGCCAATTTCAATGAATCATGAAATGCATTTTGGACTGGACGCCTGATCCGTCCGAGCTGTCTATTTCTCACAATCCGTCACAAAGATTCATCTTGAAACTGTCTTGGTCGTGCTCATGCCGGGGTATCGAAACCCTCATTCGGCTAGTAGCGCCCTTTGTGGGTTTTCGCTAACTGACCTCTCTCATTTCTCTACTCATCGTCACCCTATGGCGCTCATTTGGGTTTTCACCAATAATACTCTCTCATTTCTCTGCTCATTGTCGCCTTACAGTGCCCATATGGGCTTTCACAGATAAGACACTCTCATTTCTTCTTTATTTTTTACTACAATACGACATGCGGAAGGTTGCCCATGGCATGGTGACTTCAAATATTCTCAAAGATCGACCAGAAGTTCTTAACATGGAAAAATGGGAAAAGAACCTTGAACTGAATTACCACTTTTGGAACCGTTTCTATAGAAAAACGGTAAAATAAAACAAACTTCTGCCCTAGTTTTGGAGTATTGGGCATATGGATTTTTGTTGTGATGGGACCGAACCCAGGGTAAGGCTGCCTACGTATCCTTTCGGAATCAGGTCGGACGTAGTTCAATCATTCAGAAGATTTGTTGTTTGGATTCTTTTCTTCCTTACATAGGTTCCAAAAGCGGAAAATAAAGAAGGCAAATACAGCTCAAAAGGGTTAACAAGGGGGTGACACCTATTTGGAACAAACGAGCAGTGGTGGCCTTCGTCATCTCGATTCTAAGATATCATGTGTGAGAGTTCCACAGTGGGTATATATCAGACATAATATCTTTTGACTGCATCTGCATTAATGGTCATGCCTGGTACCCTTCCTTCTTCATCTACCAAGTGCAAGGACCCTTTGGTAACACTTTCTTGATGATGTAGGTCCTTTCCAGTTTGGGGCAAACTTTCCTTTAGCTTCTACTTGGTGTGGAAGAATGCGTTTGACGCACTTTCTTATTGTAAGCGCGTGCCATTCTTTGCTGGTATAACTGGCCAAAGCACACTGTCGCTAGCCATTTTTCATCAATCAACATTAGTTGTTCCAATCGGGTCTTTACCTATTCTATATCTTCAATCTCCGATTCTGCAATGACTCGGAGAGATGGAATTTCGACTTCGGCCAGTATTACAGCTTCCGTTCCATATACCAACAGATAAGGAGTTGCTCCAACGGATGTTCGAGCAGTTGTGCGGTATCCCAAAAGAGCAAAAGGCAACTTTTCATGCCATTGTCTGGAACTTTGGATAATCTTCCTAAGAATCTTCTTGATGTTCTTGTTCGCCGCTTCAACGGCTCCATTGGCTTTTGGCCGGTAAGGGGTAGAATGGCGATGCATAATTTTGAATTGCTCGCAGACCTCCTTCATCAAATTACTATTTAGATTGGATGCATTGTCAGTGATAATGGTCTTTGGGATACCAAAACGACAGATGGTGTTGGAATGGACAAAGTCTACCACTGATTTCTTGGTGACTTCTTTGAAAGTGGCGGCCTCCACCCACTTGGTGAAGTAATCAATTGCGACCAAAATGAATCTATGCCCATTTGAATCCTTTGGCTCGATTGGCCCAATAACATTTATTCCTCAAGAAATGAAGGGCCAAGGAGAGGACATGGGATGCAACTCCGAAGGTGGAGAGTGAATCAGGTCACCATGAATCTGGCATTAGTGACACTTGCGAACAAAACTGAAGCAATCTCGCTCCATAGTAAGCCAATAATACCCTGCCCGCAGAATCTTCTTCGCCAAAACATATCCATTCATGTGAGGTCCACATACCCCTGAATGCACTTCACTCATGATCTGCTCAGCTTCTGTGGCATCTATGCATCTCAACAAGTTCAAATTTCCCCATTCAGGAAGAAACCACCGGCGAGCCGCCTTATAGTTCTTTTTTGATATGCCATGGCCTGCTCTGGGTATTCCCTTGTTTTCAGGAATTGTTTTATGTCATGATACCACGGTTCACCATCTGGTTCTGTCTCAATAGTATTGCAATAACCGTGTTGATTCCGAACTTAGATTTCCAACGGATCAATATGAGTGTTACCTGGATAAGGGATCATCAAGGCTAAAGTAGCCAAGGCATTGGCTAGTTCGTTGTGAAACCTGGGAATGTACCTGAACTCGATGGATTTGAATTTTTTGCTCAGGTCTTGCACGCATTGTCTGTATGGAATAAGCTTGATGTCTCGAGTCTCCCATTCGCCTTGGGCTTGCTGGATAAGAAAATCAGAATCTCCCATAACCAATAGTTCTTGCACATCCAGATCGAGGGCCATTTTCAGACCCAAGATACAAGCTTCGTATTATTCCGTATTATTGGTACAAACAAAACGGAGTCGGGCCGTTGCAGGGTAATGTTGTCCGATAGGCGAGATGAGGATTGCCCCGATCCCAACTCCTTTCATATTGACAGCCCCATCAAAATACATTTTCCATACATGGGTGGTGTCCGGAACTACTTAATCTATTGAGTTGACCTCTTCGTCTGGGAAGTATCTGCTTAGTGGCCTGTAATCATCATCAACAGGATTTTCTGCCACATGATCTGCCAAAGCTTGTGCTTTCATTGTTGTGCGAGTGACATAGACAATGTCGAACTCTGTGAGCAGAATCTTCCATTTTGCAAGCCTGCCAGTGGGCATCGGCTTTTGAAAGATGTACTTCAAAGGATCCATTCTGTATATGAGGTAAGTGGTGTAGGCTAGGAGATAATGCCTCAACTTCTGAGCAACCCAAGTCAAGGCACAACACGTCCTTTCCAAAAGGGTGTACTTAACCTCATAATTGGTGAACTTCTTGCTCAAGTAATAGATNCAAGTCAAGGCACAACACATCCTTTCTAAAAGGGTGTACTTAACCTTATAATTGGTGAACTTCTTGCTCAAATAATAGATTGCCTATTATTTTTTTCCTGTTGCATCATGTTTCCCCATAACGCATCCAAAGGAATTATCCATCACCGATAGATATAAAGATAAAGGCCTACCAGGTTCAGGTGGGACCAGTACAGGGGGTTTTGACATATAGTCTTTGATCCTATCAAAAGCTTTTTGGCAATCGTCCATCCACTTGATAGCAGCATCCTTTTTCAGCAGCTTAAAAATGGGATCGCATGTGGTTGTGAGCTAAGCAATGAACCTACTGATGTAGTTCAACCTACCGAGCAAACTCATGACTTCCTTTTTATTCTTTGGAGGTGGCAGATCTCGAATGGACTTTGTCTTAAATGGATCCAATTTGATGCCTCTCTGGCTGACTATGAAACCGATGAGCTTCCCAGATGGAACCCCAAATAAACACTTGGTTGGATTAAGCTTAAGGTCGTACCTTCGAAGCCGTTCCAAGAACTTACTCAAATCGCGCACGTGATCAGCTTGTGTCTTGGATTTTATGATGACATCATCAACATATACGTCTATCTCTTTGTGCATCATGTCGTGGAAAATGGTGGTCATGGACCTCATGTAAGTTTCCCCTGCATTCTTCAAACCGAATGGCATGACCCTGTAACAATAAGTACCCCATGGAGTGGTAAGCGGTCTTTTCTGCGTCGTCCTCATCCATTAGAATCTGGTGGTACCCAGCATAGCAATCCACGAACGGTTGTATCTCATGCTTTGCGCAATTATCTACAAGGATGTGGATGTTTGGCAAAGGAAATTTATCCTTCAGACTCGCCTTATTCAGGTCCCTGTAGTCAACACAGACTCTAGTTTTTTCATCCTTCTTTGGAATGGGCACAACATTTGCCACCCAGGTGGTGTGTCGGACAGCTCTGACCACGTTTGTGCTCAACTGCTTCATTATTTCCTTTTTGATTTTGTCACTCATGTCCGTTTTAAATTTCCGTTGCTTTTGTTGGATTGGTGGAAAATCAGGATACGTGGGAAGCTTATGAACCACTAGGTCAGCACTTAAACCCGGCATATCATCATATGACCAAGCAAACACATCTCTGTATTCAAATAAGAATTGAATCAAGGAATCTCTGGTTTTTTGTTCAGTGTGAATGCTTGTCTTTGTTTCTCTAACTTCTTCGTGACCCACGATATTAATGGACTGAGTTTCATTGAGGTTGGGCTTAGGCTTATTTTCAAATTGTTCAAACTCTCTTGTTATTTCCTCAACGGCCTCATCTTCATCATATTCAACCTCTTGATGCATTATTTCGAAATTAGATAACTTTTTAAGATCTGGGCGTGAATTTCGCATGCATGTGATGTTATTAAACCCGGCATTAACGAAACTAAAATGGAAACAAAATGACTGAATTAGGGAACGGAAAAGATACAAAATTTTAATAGGAAATTGAACTGCATTTCATTGAATTCGAAAGGATAGAAGGGTTAACATCAAAACAAAACAATTACTGAGATGTTTGGATTACAACCCTGAAAGCAACCCAAAATACAAAAAGAAACTGCAAAAGCAAACTACCAAGACTCCTTCCTTGTGGGGAGAGGAGTTGCTTCCCAATTGTTGAGCATGGTATCTGGGCCAATTAGTTGCACATCGGCACGACTAGTGCCTTCACCTGCCTGGATCATATTCACTTCAGAAAACAGCTGGCTGAATCCATGGCAAATCTCATCAATGTCTGCCTGTGCCGAGGAATGTTGACCTTCTTGGAGTCGCGGCTTGACAAAAGTGTCGAAAATGTGAGGGATAGGTTGTTGCAAGACCGATCCGTGCTTTTCGTGGTGTTTGGCTTTGTCTTCGTCTGCTTGTGTCGGCCTGAAGCCTAAACCAAAATTACCCTGGTTACTGAATGGAGAAATGGGCTCCGAAATTCCTTGCAATGATGCCCCCAAGCCTTTTCCTGGCTCATAACCTTGTCTCAGCATGAGTGCTGCTACCATTACAGATGTGGCGGAAAGACGAGGATGCAGAATGGGCCTTCCTTCCTCAACATGGTCCGCAGCAACCACTTCAAAAGCCTGGTAGACAATGGATTCGTACCCTTCCTTGGCCTCAATACAGGGGATTAACGGGTCTTTATAAACGGATGACTCGTCTTCCCCATGAACAATAATTTCTTGCCTGTCATGTTCGAATTTGAGCATTTGATGCAAAGTGGATGGCACAGCTCGGGCCGTATGGATCCATGGCCTTCCAAGAAGAAAGTTATAAGAAGTGTCCATGTCCACTACTTGGAAGACAATTTCGAAGTCAACCGGCCCAATCATCATGGTGAGGTTGATCTCCCCAATGGTATCTCTTGCCGAGCCATCAAAAGCGCGGATACGGACATTGCTGGGTCGGATTCTGTCTGTATTGATCTTCATGCTCTGCAAGGTGGAGAGAGGGCATACATCTACGCTTGAGCCTCCATCAACCATGACTCGTTTCACGTAGTGCCCCTCACATTTAACAGTCAAGTGCAAACCCTTGTTGTGCCCGGCTCCTTCTTCAGGGAGTTCATCATCAGTAAAGGTGATTCTGTTTACCTCAAAAAATCTGTTAGCCATCTTCTCTAACTGATTCATTGTGTTCTTCTCTGAGGCATGTGCCTCGTTCAGGACCTTGATTAACACACAAGCATGCTCTTTTGAATGTACGAGCAGAGATAGTAGAGAAATTTGGGCAGGAGTTTTTCTCAGCTGGTCGATGATTGAGTAATCCTGAACTTTCATCTTCTTCAAAAACTCTTCTGCCTCTTCTTCAGTGACTGGTTTCTTTATTGGCAATGGGCCTTCTCTGATTTGCTTAGCCTTCCTCAACTCCTCTGGAGAGTAGCACCTTCCTGATCGAGTCAAACCTCCAGTTTCCCCCACTTCTTCTATGATTTCCTTGCCTTTGTAAGTCATCACAGTTTTGTTGTAGTTCCAAGGAATGGTCTTCGTGTTTGTCACAGGGGGTTGCACGACAGGTTGATTATAATTGGTTCAGTTGTACCCTTCGTTCCGTCCTGGTTCTGACTTGTGATGGGGTGGCCTCTAAGGACATACAACCTTGGACTTGGAATATTGGAGCGAACTTCCAACCTTGAGATTATTGGAACAAATAAATTTTCCTTCTATGAGATCTGGGCGCCTTTCACAATCATTGGCGCATCTCGGCTTGGACTTACTTTTAGACTCGTTCCTTCTTGAATGGATCCTGATGTCATTTCTACTCGACCAGTCGGCTAGTATTATTGATCTCGGTCAATCATTCCCACAAAGTGGACATCATTGTGTACTGGCAAGGGGTTGTTGGTCACATTAGGAGGGTCCTCGTCATTTTTCACCACAATCAGTTTTTCAACAATTAGTCTTTCTATGGCTCTTTTCAGAGTCCAGCAGTCATCAGTGTTATGCCCCGGGGACCCTGAATGATATTCACGTCTAGCATTTGCTTGAAATCCATGTGAATCAGGATGCATATGGTGGGGAGCGATAGGTCCAATCACGCCTATTTGCTTCAGCTTCTGGAATAAACTAGAGTATGATTCAGCCAATGGGGTGAATTTTTCTGCCGGCCTTTTCTCTCGACCATAATCCTGCCTGACGAGCTTTGTAGGGTGCCCGAAAATTTTTCTGCTGAGGTCGGGGGATCCTTGGAGCTGGTACCCGTACTTGCTGATTGGGAGGCCGGGCATAAGACTGAGTATTGAACACTGTGTACTGTGATTGGACCACAGAGTATTGAGGAATTGGTGGAGGATAATAATGTCGAGGGTAGCTGGATTGCCCTGCTGAACTTGCACATAAGGGTGTGGTGCCCCCCTTTGAGCTTCCCTGGATCCCGAAGTCATCATGGACCCCTCATCTCTCTTCTTTTTATTTGTGAAACTTCCCGACCCATTTTGGATAGCTTGAGTAGTGTCTTTGAGAGCAGCTTGACTTACAATTCTGCCAGTCTTGAGGCCATTTTCGACCATTTTCTCTATTTGATTGCCTCTGCAAAAGGTCTACCCATCACGGACATCATGTTCTGAAAGTAATCAGGCTCTTGGGCCTCCAGAAAAATAGCGATCAACTCATGGTTATCCATGGGTGGCTTGACTCTAGCTGCTTGCTCCCTCCACTTGATTGCATACTCCCTAAAGCTTTTAGATGGCTTCTTCTTCATATTAGACAGGGAATTGCCATCTGGTGCAATATCTATGTTGTACTGGAATTGTTTGATGAAGGCTTGGGCCATGACGTCCCAGACATTCCAGTGAGAGATATCTTGGTCGATGAACCATTATAAGGCTACCCCCACAAGACTTTCCCCAAAATAAGCCATCAGCAATTCTTCTTTTCCACCTGCACCCCTTAGCTGGTTGTAGTACCTTTTCAAGAGGGCGATGGGGTCGCCGTGTCCATCATACCTCTCAAATTTTGGGGTCTTGAAACCTGGCGGAAAATGAATGTGAGGGAACATGCATAGATCACTGAAAGATACACTTTTGTGACCGCCTAGTCCTTGCATGTTATTTATGTTTTCTTCAAGACTTTTCACCTTCCTGGCCATCTCATCTGGCTCAACTGTCTGGGCAGGCTTTTCATTTTCCACCGGGGACTCGTACTGAGGAGTCTGGTTGTATGGAGTCGAGACCCTAAAATCCACATTTGGAGAGTAGTATTGTCCATCATAAGCATGAGATGGTGTCTCGTTGTTAGTCCTCGTCACAGGTAGTGGTGGCGGGACTGTATATACCGGTGTGCCAGACACGACAAGAGGGGTGTTCCTGACTGGTGCGGTTGGAGGTCGCACATTAAAGGTACCAGGGGCGGCATGGATGCTGTAGTTTGGCTCGTATCCTGGTGGTAGAATGATCACTTGTTGCACGGAGCGGTGGTTGAGTAGCCAGGGGTATGGTAGAAGTTCCTTCTGAGGGACCCTGATGTGGAGGCTGATCGGAGACCCAAGCTTGATATACATCCGACAGTTGCTGTTTTAATCTTCTCACTTCCTCCGACTCTTGCTCAACTGACTGGCTATGGGGGTCGTCACTGACCAACTCGATTTCATCATTATTAGCCATTGGTACCTTTACTTTAGACCTAGTGAAGTAATGATGTGTTTCCAGTTTCACCACAAACAAACCAACTCAAGCTTACTGGACTAAAATTGCAACAAGCGTGTTAGGGTAAAGCATTTTACACATATGAATCACACGTAATATGCCAGGTTCCTAACATTGTCATCATTTCTAACATGCTTTTAGAATGCTTCATGTTTCATCCCGGCTTATGAGGCTGTTGCTTATTGGTGCTCTCAAATTTTCCTTTTCTCTTCTCTTTTTTTTCTCTTTCTCATTTTTTCCGCTTTTCTTTTCAACTGCCTATTTTGTTCCTTCATTTTAGAGTTATTGAAATACTTTGATCGAACCTTTTAAGGGTTGCCTATGTATTATGTCGCTGCATGAATCAGATCATTACGTAGTTTAGGGACACGACCCTCTTTTCCTTCTTTTTATTTATATTTTTTATACAAAACAAACATTTTTTGGTTCCTTTTTTTTGAATTTTTTCCAAAACAAAATCTTTTTAATTGTTTTTCATTTTTTGATACAAGACTCAATAACAAGAATTCATAAAGATAACTGTTTAAACACGACCAGACTTGACTCAAACAGACTTTTTAAGACAAAAGACAAAATAACAACTCAAAACAACAAAAGACCCTTACATACTCAAAGACCACAAAGGAACAGTCAAAATGATCTGCCAGCTAAAAGAAGATCCAAAATTCTTCAAGAGAATCCACCAGAATTATTGTAGTCATGGAGCTTATTCCTGCGGTTGACCCCCAACATCGCGGTATATCTTCTCTAAATCTGCAGATATGTGACGAGCGACGTTCAATGATACTTCAGCAAATCGTTCGGGCGTCATTCCCTGACAACTCCTGCAAGCTCGGGAGGTATATGTGGCTACCTCGAGGATCTTTCCCTTAATGTGTTCCTGAGCCAAGTGAAACTCTTGATTTTGTTGACCACGGGTCTCAGCTAGATCCAGTGCGTCGCGCTCATGCTACAAGGCCATGTCTCTTTGGCGCCGAATTTCCAGTGACTCCCCCTCCAACCGATTGATCATACCTTGGTAGTGATGTATTTCTATTTCAAACTCCGCGATATGGCGCTCCTTTCTTGACTCAACTCCCCATATCTGATCCCTCAGACCTTGTATTAAAACCTCTGCGCTCCTGATCACGGACCACCTTGAACTGGCTTATCTTTCTTCCTGTTGTTGAGCGGTAGTGATCACTTTTTCCTGCCTAATTTGAGCTTTGGGTGCTCGCCTCTCTTGTGCCCACTTAGCCTTTTCCCGCTCGAAATCAACCTGTTGTATGTCCATGGATGTCTCCAGAATGCCTTTATCTTCTTGTAAAATGTCAATATGGGATTGGAACTCTAGTGTTACTTCCCTTCTGGTTTCTCTAACTCTAGCCTCGATCTCTTTTTCCCAATCAGTCGCATGCCGTATGGATCTTTCTTGCCTTTGCTCCGTGATAGCCTGGTTGTGAAACCACTCAAGGTATGCGAGGCTTACCTCCCCACGTTCATGATCAGCTACCATCTCATCCAAATCAGAAAATCGGCTACCAAACCAGACCTTTTGTGCATATGACTCCCTTGGGGGCTCCTCTACCTTGAATTCCCACATGAACAGACGCATGTCCTCGGTCGGGGGCCTCTTTTGATCTCTCCCTAGATGGCGCATGATGCGTAGGGCTGCATAGGGTTGGAAACCTATGAGTATGAAGAACGGACGATACGTCGACATATGCATAATCCTAGCAAAAGGGAACCAATAATAGTTCCAAGTGATTCTATCAGCACTCAACGAACCGAGCAATGTCTGCCAAGCCCTCACCCCCTACGGAAGATTACAACTTGCGGCCCTATCTGGGTGACATCCGATGTAATTCAGCCAATTGTCATTGAAATTTATTACTATTGGATGATGATAAAGGTGCTCTATGAACCACATCTGCAGTAGAATGTTGCATCCCTCGAAGTAATATTCACCATGTTGGCAGCGGGTCAAAGCTCGAAAAATATCTCCCAGAATCATGGGAAGAATGGTGTGTTCCTCGCTACTTTGCAAAAACGAGACCACCGCAGCTAATCGAATTCTGATGCGCCCACCACGCTCTGGAAAGACCATGATCCCCAGAAATGATATCATGAATGCGAAGACTCTCAACTTCCTCCATGCGTCGTAACTTAATTGGTTGACAAATTCTGTGCCCGAGAAGTTTTCAAACCCTTTCTCGTCCCTGAATCAATCATAGAAATATTCCAGCGGAACCCAACCTTCGTCCAGGCAACCCATTGGAATTCGACGGAGGCATAACTTTTTCAGAAAGTTGTTTACACCAATTTTTCTTGGAGCAGCAGGTTTTTTCCCACGAAGGTCCCTCCCTAATCCGGTAAACCCACCTAACTCTTCCAACGTAGGCGTCATTGCACAGTCTTTGAACCTGAAGACATTGTTCAGGGGGTCCCAAAAACCTACTAGAGCCTCGATTAGATCTCTGTTAGGCTTAATCCCCATGATGTTTGTGAGGAACTTGAGATGCTTAAATACTTGATTTCGTTCCCATGTCACAAAACTAGCCCACCAGTTACAGAGACTACTCAGGGTCTTATCTCTTATCAAAAACATAGGAGGTGCCTCGTCCGTTACACTTTTCTGATTGCTTCTTTGTGAAGAATTCATGGTGAACCTAAGAATAAGATAAAAAAGGGTCAGGACTTTCCTAAGCTATATGAAATTCTGATTATTCCTTTTTATTTATTTTTTTTTAAAAGGAAAAAGGCCATTTAGGACTCGATCTATTTACTATTTTTGAAATTAGCAGGAAAAAAAAATAACGAAATGACTATTATTATAAAATCAGTATTTTGATTCTTCCGCGAAAGGCTTAGAGGATTTCTCAGTAAAAACGACTAAGCATGGGGACAAATAAAAATAAAAATAAAAATAAAAAGGTAAAATGAGAAATAGACAAACTAAAAATGGCTATTTTAACAAAAACGGCCGTTCGGTACTTCCCAGGAAGATTTTAAGGTTGTCATGGAAAAACGGCCGGAATACGAGGGCAAACAGTAAGTGGTGACCAAAGAATATGAAAAAAAAAATTCTTTTCTTTTCGAATTGCGAAAAAACTTTTAAGAAAGGAACCCACTTTTTTTTTGGGATATTTGGACCTTTTTTTTAAAAATTCATGAAAGGAATACTTCTAAAGAAAAAAAATATTTGGATCTTGAATTTTCTTTTCAATTTTCGAAAGAGTGAAAATATTTTTGATTTTTTATTCTAGTTTTTTTTTTCAAAATGTTTTTCAATTTTGATTTTTTTGAATTTTGGGAAAAAGACTTCTAAAAAGAAGGTAGAAAAAAAAATATTTTTCGGATTTTGATTTTATTCTCTTTTAAAAATGGAAGAAAATATTTTTAGGCTTAAATTTTATTTGAATTTCTAAAGAAATACTTCTAAAGAATTAATTAAAGGAATTGTTTTTGGATTTTTAAAAAATGGGGGCCGGAACTTATGAAGTTTGCCTACGTATCTCACATCCGGTGAGAATCAGACCCGCGTAGTTCGGTGAAATTGAGTATTTTTCTCTTTTGACTTTTTATGAAATTAATCTTTACATCTCACGTCAGGCTACTGCAAAAAAAATATTTGTACTAAACTAGGAGAATATTTTTTTTTTTTGAAATTCCGCTCAACTATTTTCTAAAGCCGGTCAACAACTCAATTAAGCCTTCCAAATGATGTAACAAGTAGCACAAAAGTGGACATGATGGTCTCAAAGAGGATACCTGTCTTATATGGACCCGACCCTTGTGTCGAGTTTCGCTAAGTTAAATGCATGTGATGCAAATAAAGCGTATCTACTAGGGATATCCGACATGAGGTTTGTTCTTCTAGGTTTAAATCCTAGTGGAGAATGTATCTAGACTGGCTTACTCGAGCGGACAACTCGAGCCGAGGAGGGCCAATATACCGGTAGCATTGATTTCCGGCTTAACTAGTGGTGCCCCCCGCCTAAAACATGTGTGACTAAAATCCTTCACCGGGTGACAAGTACCTCGGCTATCTCAAGGAAAGTGGGCTATGTCAAGCAAATGCCCAATTTTTTATTTCGAGAAGACTCAGAGGGGATGCGTGAGAAGACAATTTATATGTACAGTTCACCAACATCAAAGTCGTAAAAGCGAACAAGTAGCACATTAGGTACAAATAAATCACAATATATACAAAATTAATGAAGCCAAATAAAAAGTCAACATGTACAAGCTCGAATTCTGGTTTTCCCCAGCAGAGTCGCCCGAGCTGTCACACCCCTTTTTACCCCAAATGATAGATATGTGTGCTATGGATTGTGGGTTAAAGAGTTTTTCCAATTAAAGTGACAAATTTGAGTAGAGATTATTTTATTTACATAGTCGCCAGTTGGAATTGATTTTTCAATGTTCCAAGTCACCAATTATTTGTATCCCTAGTCAAAAGAAAGTTTGACTCTATTTTTATCGGTCCGCGAAAACAAAGTTCGGGTAAGGAATTTTATTGACCGGGGAGAAGGTGTAAGGCATTCCCCGAGTCCCGTGGTTCTAGCACGATCACTTTATTAACTTAAACTCTACTTGAATTAATTCTGAATAAACTGAGCTTTATTAGCTTTTCATGTTTTACCTACCCGCTTTTATCTCTTGATTATTAGAATTATTAAATAAAATGATTTGGATAATATTACGTTGTCATAACCATGCTACGCAAGCGAATGCATGATCAAATAACGAAATTAATTAACTTATCATAATTGCGCCTCGCAGGTAAATCCGAAATCATGACAATAAATTATTTGTAGTACTTTTGAGAAATTACTACATTTGAGGAAATTCTTTTTTTTGAAAATTATTAAAAGTCAATTATCGCGCTACGCAAGCGAATCCGCGATTTTAGAAAAGGGTTAACTAAACTAATAGGTATGATATGAGATTATTTAACTAATTTGTTGAATGTTAAGCATCACGCTACGCAAGCGATTCCGTGAAGTCAAAGCGCTCCTACTAATTGCCTAGCGTTTAAATCAATTAGAAGGAAATGAGTTAATTTAATTAGTAACGAAAATCTTTATTTTTCTAGACTTACCGTTGGGAAAATTATACAAATAAATGTTAGAACAAATCTATCTATTTTAAAGAAATGAGTTAAATTCTTGTTAAAAGAGAAATGGGCCATCTTATGAATTCTATAGCTTTTGGGCTGCTGGAATTTATTAAAAAAACATACCAGCTAAAATATTTATTAACTTGCATTTGATGTTCAACTTATGTGGTCCAAATCTAATAACCAAATGGCCAACTGAAGCTAGCAAATAATCTTTGTAACAACTTATATAGAATATCCTTTGAATTTTAACATTCTAAATCATGGTAATAGAGAGACTCTCATATGAATCAAGAAATTTAGTCCATCTCATACTCAATCAAGAAGACAAGTACATTGGTAGTGTCACACTCTATTTTAGAACAAATGGCCATAACAAATTATATGTGAAAATAACCTCTTTTATTAAAAAAATGAAGAACCTATATTCGTCATATTCATTCAACCTTAACTGAAACTCCATTTGTGAATGTCTAAACACGACTACTGAAAATGAGACCACTTAGCTTTAAAATAAAATCATAATTATGACCAAACAGTGGCCAATGAAAAGAAGAAGAAAAAAAAAAAGTTTAGCTTGGCAACAAACAGAGGGACAAACATGAAACTACATGGGTTCAAAATTTAATACATACTCCTTTCACACAACCACACAACTGAGGGCCAAGTAGAATTATATCCTAAACTTTGGCATAAGACTAAAAATGTTTGACCCAGTTTAATTAACAAACATACTGTCATAACATTATCCAACACAAAAGAGCATGTAAAAATGAAATATAATAGACGAATGAATCTACTAATATTTCCAGGCATCACTGCTTTCATTCCAACTTGATTTTAGGAGTTTACATGGTCCGAAAGTTACCTGGACAGAAGAAAAAAGAACAAACACAGCAAAGTCAGCTCTTTCCAAAATCAAAAGGTGGACAGCAGAACGGCAACAACGAAGCAGCAAAAGCAGCAACAAACGGTAGGTTTCAAACCCAAAAGGATCAACCAGAAATATCCTAAAGGTACAAAGCTTGAAACTAGTAGCTATTTTCCCCAAAAATTGACTAGAATCCCTGTATTTCTTACAAGTTTTGCACTCTAAGAAACGCTCACCAATCTCAGAATTTTCATCTTGCTATTAGATATGTTTAGCTGCTGATTTTTACTCTCAAAGTTGTGTTTTTTTTAGTGTGTAAAGATGTTCAGCAATTGTGTGATCCCCTCCCTTAAGTCTGAAAAATGCCCTCACTAAGTAGGAAAAATAAGTCTTTTTGGGCAGACTTTAGTTCACCAAAAATCTATCCAAAAGGACTAACTTTGTGTGCCAAAACAGTCCATTTTTCACCAAATCTTGACAGAAAACCGGAGCAGCATGTTTAAATAGTAAAATACCCAACAACCATGTACTCTAAACTCAAGTATTCAGCTTTTATCTATACATGACTGAAATTCACTTATACACTCAAATCTCAACCAAATATGAACTAGCAAAGTAGAAACAAAACTCAAAATGTAATCGAACTAAGTATCCAAACAAACTAGATTGGAATGAATCAGATTTGTGCAAACTAGACTCGAGCGACAAACTATTGCACGAAACAGAAACCAAACGAACATCGCTAAACTAACACGATTAATAACAACTAAACATACGACGAACTATATAAACAATTCGATAATTTAGCACAAAACTAGGATAACACACTTATTATAGACTAACAAACTAATCAAAAACAGAGAAACTTAAACTAAATTCAAAACCAAATGGGAAAACGTAGACTAAGAAAATGAGGAAATGAATGTTATACCAATCGAGCATTCTTGAAACTGTTCATGAATCGCACGGACGACGCGAGCAGTGACAAATGATGACGAGCGACCTTCGAACAAACTTTTCTAAGAGGCAGACGTTAGAACCACCGATTCGGGGGGTCGATGTCGCATAGAAAGGGTCGTTCCAAGGTCGTGTCTGCTCAGAACAAACAGCGGCTCAAGCACATGGTGGTGGTGAGACGGCAGTGGGGGCTGCTGGCTCAGATTCAGTAGGATTTTGGAGGGGTTTGAAGGTTTTTAGGCTTGGAATGGAGAAGAGGAGAGTGGGAGGAGGCCGGTGGTGTAAAATTTTTGGAGTTTGCAGTGGTGAGCGGCGGCTAGGGTTCCGGTTAGGGCTTAGATTTACGGGGATTGAGAGGGGTTATAGGGATTAGAGGTTCGGATTCATGGAGAGGAGGTTGAGATGAGTGGAGGGTGAAATTTTGGTGGTGCTTGGAGAACTACCGGCGGCGGCGCACGGTGGTGACAGTGGAGGGGGGCGGCCTTGAGAGAGGGTGAGAGAGAAGAGAGAAGGGGAGAGTTTTTAGGGTTTGGAGAAATAGAAAAAAAATCTAATTTTTAGCTTTTATATTTTAGTTAAGGATGAATTTAGACCATTAGATTAAGAGAGATTTGATGGCTGAGATTGGGCATCTGATTTAATGAGCAAAACGACGTAGTTTTAAGTCAAAACTACGTCGTTTTGAGCTCTTTCTTGGCCAACCACTTAATGGACCGGGTATGGACGAATTGGGCTCAAGTTTTGGGCCAATTTGGCTCAATTTTAATTAAGAATACAATAGCCAAATTCCTTAACCCCCTAATCTTCTTATTTAATCCTAGAAAATTATACAAGTAGAAAGAAAATATTTTTGGGATATATACTTTAAAGATGCCAACTAATGTACACAAGTAAAACGTAACTTTTTTGGTATTTTTAATAAAGAAATGCAAAAATAAAAAGTGCATAAACAACTAAAATCATCGAAATATTAGTATTTCTAGGGGAGTTAAAAGCATGCAAAAATTAGGTATTCACAATGAGCGAGCCCAGAATGGCCGAGATACAAAGCCTAGTATGGTCGAGCTCCTATGAGCGAGCCTACTACGGCAGAGCAGTTATATATACTGAGCTCTATAAGGCTGGACATTTTTTTACTTACTATGTTGAAAGAGTTAAGTGAGTATCAGTAGGTAAGCATATCTTCAGATTATCTTTGAATCCCAGTTACTTTCAGTTATTATATTATCAGTTCAGTTTCAACTTTCAGTTATTCTGTTGCCTTACATACTCGGTACATTATTTCATACCGACGTCCTTTTTGCCGGGAACGCTGCATTTCATGCATGCAGGTTCAGACAGACAGAGGAGTAGACCTCCTCAGTAGGTGTTTCCCGAGTTCAGCTTGATCAGTAAGCTCCGTGTCCTTCGTAGTTTCCGGGTCTAGAGTTTTATGTACAGCTTGTGTATATATGTATATATATGTTATGGGTAGGTCAGGGCCTTGTTCCGATCACAGTGCATCCATCAATAGAGGCTTGTAGACATATCCTGCCAGTTAGTGCAGTATGTTGGGATTGTAAGCCTTGTATGTATATTTTGTTGGTTTGCCAGCTGTAGTAGTTATGACGGCCTTGTCGGCCCAGCTTTATATTAATGTTTAGTCAGCGTTTGCAAATTGTCTTGAAATGTGGCCCATGGCCAAAGTATGATGTTCGTAGTCTCTTAGTGAAAAGTTGGTACGCAAGGATAGGTGAGACACCGAGTGCCCGTCGCGGTCCATCGCTTTGGGTCGTGACACAAACAACTATAGCTTTGGCTTTGAATTATTTGAATCCAAAGCTATCTACAAAACTCTACTGTTCTTCCTTTGTCTTATTTTTCCAGAACTTTACTTCTTCTTTTTTTTCTAGATCCGGTTTGTAATGTTTTTCAATTTTTAAAAAGATGGCTTTAACTGAGAGAAAGTGTGTGTGCAGATGCGTGGCTGTGAGAGGAGTAGAGATGGGTGAATCTCTGTGAATGTGTGAGGGGAAGGCATCTTTTATAATAGATTTTGTATAGATGTTCTATTATTTCCTTTTCTTTTAGCTCCTCTTACTTTCTGTTTTTATTTCCTTGCCCCTTCAAATTCAGACCTGTTTGATCTTTTAATTGGCTGATAAGTCTTTTTTTTTTAATCTTGTAGAAACTTCAAAAGCAGTTACATAATTATTTCCTCCAATTGAACTCTTCACTTAAACCCTCTAAATTTTTATAAATTGCATTTGACTACTAGAGGCTGCTTGGGTCTATGGCCAGCAGGTCCAAATCTTATACCAAAACAAATAGTCTAATTATTCAAATCAAACAAACAAATCCAAGAGCAATCGAAACCTTAATTAATCAAAGCAAGTAATTAATTAATCATGCAAATATTGGATTAAGTACTTACCTAAGCATTAATCAATCAGTTATTATGCGGGTAAATTAAGACTAACCAGAACAAAGTAACTAAGTTTGGACAAACTAGATTGAAATCAACAGTGAGCAAATAATTCTAATAAGAAATAAAGAAGAAGCTAAGTGGATTACCAATGAAGAACAAATGTGCATACCCATAGATGAATTTGGCCCATGGCAAGCAGAAAAAGACTCGAAGGATTGAGAACCCCGATGGACTTGTATCTTCATATTAAAGACTTCATACTAATTTATTGTGTTAGTTGCTAAATATGTGTATGAAACTATGAATTAACCGTGATTTAGTGTTAATCATATTTGTAAAAAATATATGTATATCATATTGAATTGGTGTAAACACATTGCGAGTAGGATTATTACCACGAAAGAGGTTCTTGGTAGCCCACCAACTGTCAGACCGAAAGCGGGTGAAATAGGATTGCTTCAAAACAAGTAATTGCACATTCGATTCTCTCCTCAAAAGTAAAATGCAAATCTACGGACTACTAGTTTTTAGCATATTTGCTTTTTTGTGTGTTATTCACACGCCCCAAAAATCATAAGGTAAATAACATAAAACTATCCAATTATTCAGAGCTCTATATTTTAGTACACGAAATAAAATATAGTAGTCTTATAGTTACTGCTGTGCACTTGCACCCTCCTACGCCTGTAATTGCCTTGACATACCAAATACTTTCAACCAATTAAAAAAAACAAAAACAAAAAAAGAGACATTTCTACGGAAAAGAAACCATTCATTAATTTACATCTAACTTCACAGGAACCCTAGAAATTTAAGGTAGCTTCGCTACTAGTACAATCTTTAAAGAGAGAGGGGGTACTGAACCTTTAAAAAATAAAGGAATATCAATACAATAAACACTGTTTTCAGAAATTTCAGAAGATAAATTTACCTTATCATATCATTTACTTCAAATGAAACAAATAAAATTTAGATGGATCGTGGTCTTCTTTTCAACAGTTTGTCGGACATACAACCAAAGTTTTAAATCTTTTTCAGTTTTGTTCATATGCATATTTAATCACTGCACAAAGTATTTTCGTATTCACACAACGTCCAAGAAAAATCGCATCCCAAGAGTGTAAAATGGATATGCTATTTTAATACCAGCATTAGTGGCTGTTTCCACATCTCGGATATAATATACTCTTTCTTGGAATAAAATTAAGCAAAATCGAATTACGTAATTTCAACTGAAAAAAAAAAACAAAGGGTAGGGCGTGCAATACATTCCCGAAGTGGAAGCGTGGGATCCTTTCAGTCAAACAAGGACAAATGATATCTCACTTTGTCTCCTCCATTAGCCTTTTGTTCTCTACTCCATTTGCTTTCCTCTTTGATTTTCACCTTTTTAAACCCCAATAATGTGGTCCTTATTTCCCTCAAACAGAAACCTGTAAATCAATGGCGGCCTGGACAAACAACAACTCAAGCCATATTCACAGTACAAAATCTCCTCTTTGGCACCTGTCATTTTACTGGGGCAGAGACACTGTTTTTCTCTTCCCGTGTTGGCCTGGAAATAGCCGAGGAATGTACGCGTTGGGTTTGATCTTTGTCTTTGTTTTGGCTATTCTTGTTGAGTTCTTTGCTAACCTCAAGTTAGTAAAACCAGAATCGAACCGGGCGGCAGCGGTCTTTTTCCAGGCCGGGGTCCAAGCAATTCGAGCCGGTTTTGCTTATATGGTAATGCTGGCTGTTATGTCCTATAATGGAGGAGTTTTCATTGCAGCCATTTTGGGCCATGCAGTTGGTTACGTGATTTTTGGAAGTCCCATTTTCAAAAAGGATATGGACAGCTAATTGTGTAATTTTTCGAACGAAAGTAATAATTTAACTTATTAAGCATTGTTTTTACCAAAAACAAGATAAAGAAAGAATGATGGATCAACATACAGATTAATGTTTGTTCTTTTTTTATTTTCCAGTTTTTTTTATTGTTTTATGGCTATTTGAGAGAAATTTGAAGCTTGCATATCGAATAAAATGTTTATGTGCCAAATATGAATAAAAGTTGCAATTTTGTATGGATGAACTCATCAGGAAATAGATGGATACGAACGTGTGACCAATGTTTTCTAATTAGATGGACTCTCCCATTTAATATAATGGATGTAAGTTATACTTTATTAATGTTATTTTGTGGTTTGAATTATTTTCTTATATTTTGTGGAAACTCATAATTCATATAGGTTTAAAAAAATTTATTGTCCTAATAAATTTGGGAAATGAAAAGCTATTGTTCTTGTCAAATTGGAAAATCTTTATCTTATAGGTTTGAGACTATTTGAGATCTATATATATGAATTGTAGTTGGGGATTCTATAGATTGTATTGTCTTTTTCTTCTCATTCATAGTGGAAAACTCTCTCTGCTTCTGCTTCTGCTTCTGCTTCTGCCTCAAGGATTAGGCTTAGTCGAACCTCGTTAAATCCTTGTCTTAATTTTTCTTCTCTATTTGCTTTGTGTGTGATTGTGTGCTAGTTAATCCACGATCTTCTCCAACAATTGGTATCAGAGCAAGGTTCGGGTTTCTACATATAATGTAGGGTTAAGATGTCTTTGTCATCTTCAACAAAGTACGAAGTAGAGAAATTTGATGGGGGTTCTAGCTTCAGTTTATTGAAGATTAGGATGAAATCGTCCTTGGTGATACAAGGATTATGGAAGGCAATTGATGAGGATTTTTATGAAGAGATAAAAGAGACACAGAAGGCAAACTTGAATGACAGGGATTTGAGTGTGATCTTCATGAGCGTTACAGATAGCGTTCTTCAGGAAATTGCTGAAGAAATTTCTGCAACAGCAACATGGAAGAAGCTGGAAGATCTGTATTCTTAAAAATCGCTGACAAACCGCCTCTACCTAAAAAAGAGGTTATAGAATCTCCGTATAAACGAAGGTACACCTGTTAAAACTCACCTTGATGAGTTTAATTCAATTATAATGGACCTGAAGAACGTGGATACCAAAATTGAGAGTGAGGATCAGGCCTTGATTGTGTTATGTTCTTTACCACCGTCTTATGAAACTTTTGCTGATATGATACTATATAGGTAAGACAGTATTTCACTGCAAGATGTTAGTAATACACTAAAATTTAAAGAGTTGAAAAAGAGCTTTCCAAACAGCAGAACTGAGGGTGACAGTCTTGTGAGTATAGGAAGAACACAACAAAAGGACTTTAATAGGAAAAAGTCAATCGCCATATCAAAGTCTAGAGCAAGAAAGCAAAACTATTATGAGTGCGAAGAGCAAGTTCACTACAAGAGAGATTGTCCTAAGATGAAGGAGAAAATAGGGAAGCAGAAAATACATGATTCGGAAAATATTGTTAACACTGAAAACAATTCTAATAATAGTGACTATGTAAGGAAAGTGTGTGCCATGAGTTCCAGTCATGTGCGAATTCCTCGGTTCTTCATTCTGGTACTACTTTCCATATGTGTCCATACAAGAATTGGTTTGCAACTTACAAGAAAATGACTAGGACTGTCTATATGGGAAATAATAATCCATTACCAGTAGAGGGGATTAGTAACATCAAATTGAGAATGATCAATGGAATTATCAGAAACATTGAGTATTGGCATGTTCCTCGAGATAAAGAGAAATTTGATTTTAATTTCGACTTTGAATGATCAAGGGTATAAATTTCACTCCGAGAATAAAATACTTAAAGTGTGTAAAGGCTCCATGGTACTCATGAAGAGTAAACTGCATTCTAAATTGTATCATCTTCAGGCCAGTGTAGTTGAAGGGGATGTTGTTGTAGCTTCTAGGAAAAGTGATCTGAATCAGCCTCAGTTATGGCACTTGCGACTTGGTCATATGAGTGATAAGGGATTGTCTTTATTGAGTAAGCAGAAATTGCTGAATGAGTAAAAAAATCAAGTTTTGAATTTTTGTGAGCATTGTATATTTGGTAAAAAGACAACGGTAAAGTTCAGCAAGTAGGGCGAGCACAAGACCAAAGACAACTTAGATTATATACATTCAGACTTGTGGGGTCCAAACAGAGTTCCTTCCAAGAGTGGTGCCAAGTATTTTATGACTTTGATTGATGATTACTCAAGGATGGTGTGGGTATATTTTCTGAAAACAAAAGATGAAGCATTTCCGATATTTGTTCACTACTGGAAAATTGAAGATTTTCGATTGCCAAACAGTCGGACTTCGGTCGGAAATCACGTAATTCCGACTACTTTCCGACCAAAATTAGTCGGTTCGAAAAAAGTTGGTCAGAAAATAATTTTCGACCGAATCAATCGGTGATTTTCGACCAAAGTGGTCGCAAATTGAAAAAGGTCAAACGACCAAATATTTCACATTTCCGACCAAAGTGGTCGGAATTTACCGACTGAATTGATCGTAATAATACAAATAAATTAATAATTTATTTAAAATTAAATAATATAAATATATCATTTCCGACCGAATCGGTCGGTAATTAATAATTAAAAATTAAATATTATTTAATTTCCGACGGAATCCGTCGAAAACTATTGAATATTAATTTTTTTTAAATTTCCGACCGAATCGGTCAGAAATTAATAATTAATAATTAAATTTTATTTAATTTCTGACGAAATCCGTCGAAAACTATTGAATATTATTTATTTATTTTAATTTTCCGATTGAATCGGTCGAAAATCTGGGAATTTATGGTTAAATCTTGGCAGTTGTCCGACTGTTTTCGTCGGAATTCAATCGGAATTTTGTATAAAACTGGGCAGAATTCTGCCCTATTTCGAGCTAAACCACCTGTCAAACTGTTACAAACAAAAAAATACCAACCAACAATACATTATCAAAATCTAAACCAATGATACATTAATACTAAATCAAGGATACATTAATACAATAATACCAACCAACAATACATTAACACAATCTAAACCAACAATACATTAACACAATCTAAACCAACAATGCCAACCATTAACACAACTTAAACCAACAATACCAACCATTAAACCTAATAATTTTGGGCATAAAAACATCCAAATAGTAGCCCACATTCAAGTTTAAAAATAATACATAAAGTTGTCTCTCACAATCAAGTTTACCAATCAATAAAAACATCACAACTAAACTACTACACATCAGATTCAGTTTGTTCATCATCATCATCAGATAAATCATTCTCATGTTTTCTCATGAAATTTCTTCATCTTAAAAAATGTTCCGTATTGGGAGTCCAATTGTTGCTTTAAATCACGAATTCCGTTTCTCATATCTTCCATTTGTTCTTGATTTTGAGAAGAAGAAGAATTGGCTAAGAGTGGGTTTGGATTCCTGTAGGTCAACGTACACCTAGTCCGTAGACTCTGTCTTTGTTTACTCCACCCGCTGCCTCTGTCCCCAATGAAGCCATATCATCAGGTGTTGGTTGAGTTGAAGGAGGCCGAGTTTGTTGTCATTCTTCCAACATTTTATGATAATCTTCCTGAAATGAAAAAAATAATTATTATGTATACAAACTAATATTAATCATAAATAATTATGAAGTTAGAATTTTACATATGTGTCTGACGCACGCGTCTCCAGCCAGTGTTCTCTTGTACCATCCTTCTTCTTTTTCTTATGCAACTCCTCGAAGACCTCAGCGTGACTCATATCTTGCCCTTTTTCCTTTTCCGCCCTTTTTCCTTTTCCTTCATAAGAAAAAGTATGAATTAGACATTACAAACGTAAAATTCTATATGTAAAACTAAGAAAGTTTTTATAAGTAATTACCTATCTTAGTTTATGGGCCGCAAAAGTAATCGAACCTCCTGTGTGCAATGAGCCACCTTTATTAGAGTCACGGTTTACCTTTGCTTGTTCACTCTTTGCCTTTCATTCTGTGCTCAAGAAGTTTATACCAAACATCTTTTCTTAATCAGTCTGGCATTTTACCGGAATTCCGAGCAGCGAACATAGTATCTTTAATCCTTATAGCAGCTTTCTTCTCGAAAATACTATTTATTTCATCTTGATGTTGAGGATGTCATGTACACTTTGTCTGCAATATAAAAAAGTAACATTAGATGAAGACGATAATTATTAAATAAATATAATTAATTTTTACCCTAAATTGATTCCACGTTTGCTCTCTGATGTTGTACGATATCTTTCTACAAGAAGTCCACGGCTCATGATAAAAGGTTTCAAAGAATCCTTAACCAAATGTGTATTCTGAAAGGATGGCAAAAACCTGCATTAAAATTAACATATATATAATTAATAAACATATTAAAATTTCAAAAGTTTTAATTGCAAATAAGTATTCCTTAATGTTAACATATCTAAAAGTACATTCAAATATAAAAATTAGTATAAGAACCTTCTTACCTATCCTCATAGGGGACGATTATCAATCGATTATAACTATTAAATTGTACATCCCCTCCAAGATTTTGCCTGTGTCTACTAGATGGTGCAGAAACAACTAGATGTAGCTGGGCGAGAGCCTCCAATATCCAACCTAGATATGCTGGGAATGGATGATGATGATGGACTGGAAGATGATGGAGCAACAAAAGACGAACCATCATGCTGACTACCATGAAAGCTCGGGGGTACAGCAGCTGGTGAGGTAGTATGCTGACTACCATGAAAGCTCGGAGGTGCAGCAGCTGGTGAGCCAGTATGCTGACTACCATGAAAGCACAGGGGTGCAGCAGCTAGTGAGCCAGTATGCTGATTACCATAAAAGCACGGGGGTGCAGCAGCTGGTGGGCCACCATGCTAACTACCATGAAAGCCTAGTGAAGATGATGGTATAGAAGGTGTGAGTACAAAGTTAAAAATAGTGTTACTTTGACTGCCTTTGGCAGACATAGAATAATACTGAACTGAATTATTAGATGGAGGGGGGAGAGTGAACATGGTAGATGGCAATAAAGTCTACTGAGGAGGATGAGGAAGAGGATGACTCATATTTGGCATAGTTGAGGAAGTTGGAACAGATTGTTTTTTCTCCTTAGATTTTATTTTTTCTTTTCCCTTAGATGCCATCTTTGTAATATAACCATAATAAAATATAAAATAAAAAATACAACAAGTGACAGTAAATATAAAATAATTAAACCGACTAATGAAATAAATAAACAACTTAACAAGTAATAATAATATAAACTAATTTTGAAACATAATAGATAATTAAAGGAATAACATAAAATATTTAACATATCATAAAAAACATACAACAATTCTGCAAAATATTAAATGATTAAAGGAAGAACAACTTAAAAAAGAATAACAAGTCAATCCTCATCGCTAACTTCATAGTAATCATCTAAGTCTTCATCATCGCTTGTTTCACTTTCATCCAGTAATTCTTCATCATCACTTATTTCATGTTCAACACCTCTATTTTCGTCCTCATTTGTAGCAAGGACAGAAGGATCAAATTCTTCATATATCCCTTTATTATGTTGTAATTCATCTGCTAATTCATCATCCACTATTGATTCAACATATGAAATGTCATTCTGGTACGCCACATCTAATGCATCTTCGACTACCACTCTACTCACGGGCTTTGTTCTCAAAACTACCCACCATGCAGACTTATTCTTGCTCAAAGGATAAAGATCATAATACACTTGTTTCACCTTTTGTGCAATGATAAAGGAATCATAAAGTTTATATTATCCCGTGTGTTTAATTTCAATTATTTTGTATTGAACGTACACCTTTGTACCTCTATTCGGTGATGGATCATGCCATTTACATCGAAAGAGTACCAACTTTTTCTTCGGCCAACCTACAGCATATTCCAATTCCAAAATCTCTTGAAGTACACCATAATAATCAACATCTCCATCACTTTCACCCACACCCCACTATTGTTGGTTTTCTTTCCATTAGACCATTCTTCTGTATGGAACTTGTTGACCAAGTATTTAGACATCATTCTTACTCTAGGATCAGGTCCCCAAGCTATATCACGTAAAAATGGTTCATTAATGCCATTAGCTGGATCATGAATATATATAATTAATTTACATTAAAAATCATGTTAAATAATAAGTAATACTTACAAATTCTTTAAACCACTCTGAAAACTTGGGATAAACAACATCTTGCCCATATGTACCCACAAAGTAACTGCCATGATAACATTTATNATATATATATATATATATAAAAATTTAGAATTTTAAAAATATATATAATTAATTTACATTATCAAAATCATGTTAAATAATAAGTAATACTTACAAATTCTTTAAACCACTCTGAAAACTTGGGATAAACAACATCTTGCCCATATGTACCCACAAAGTAACTGCCATGATAACATTTATCAGTTAAATCAGTGGTATATTTAATATAAAAGTCCGTAATATATACGAATATATGCTTACCTATAATAAGGTTGGACCTCAGGGCAATTTAACAATACATGTGTTGTAGCTGACTTTAGCTCCATCTCAGACAACCTTTGCTTTGGACTATTTTTTGGACCTCCTTTACCTAGTTGATTAAAAATGAAAAAGGGTGGTGCCAAAAGGATTGATCTCGCCTTCATCGTCATGCCGATTCGGTCTATTTCTCAAACATGGAACATCATGTTCAAAATAGTATAAACAAAAATAATATGTTTCTTTAGCCACATGTGCCTCGCATATCGAACCTTCATGTCTTGATCTATCTTTAATGGTCCGTCTATATTTTCCAATAGTCCTGCATAGTGTTATTTTTAGACAAAACAATCTTTAAATCAAATACAAAAGGTAAATGATTAAATTTCATTACCGCTCGAATGGATACATCCATCTACATTGAACTGGCCCTCCAAGCCATGCCTCTTGTGCAAGGTGAATTGGAAGATGTTCCATTACATCAAAAAAACCAAGAGGTAAAATTTTTGCTAGCTTGTTTAAAGTTAAGATAATGTTACTCTCCATATAAATTAAGTTCTCCACCCTCAATGTGCTAGAACACAAATCCTTGAAAAAATAAATTATCTCTGTAATTGGTTTTGTTTCCATATTCGATCAGGCAATGCATTGAACGCAATAGGCCTCAATGCTATCATGAAAATATGACAATCGTGGCTTTTCATTGACGCCAATTTACCTTCTTTCATGTCAACACACCTGGATAAATTTTATGTGTACCCATCAGGTATCCTCAAATTGTTAACCCAACTACAAATCTCTCTTCTCTCATCTAAGGTGAACGTGTAACTGGCTTTGGGCTTCTGAATCTTGTTGTTAAAGTATGTTAGATACAACTCACTTCGCCTACAATATTCCTTTAAGTCCATCCTGGCCTTCAACTTATCTTTGGTCTTATTAGTAAATCTATAATAGTATTAAACAAGTTGTCAAATAAATTCTTCTCTGTCACGACCCAAATTTCCCCAACCTTAGGGATCGCGGTGGCGCCTAACACCACACTTGCTAGGCAAGCCAATGTTAGAGTTCACTCAACTATTTCTGTTAATTATTCATTTAAACCGGATAGAATAATTTTAAATTAAACTCGATCTAATGGATTTCAATAAATAATTTCAAATATAAAATAAATAAACAATAATTTAAGCGAGCCTATGAACTAATTAAATAAACCTAGAACGACCCCAGGGTCTGGTGTCACAATTCACGAACTACTAAAGAATACTACAAATACTTGACTAAAAGAAATAATCTAACTGTTCTGAATATAATAAAACAGCGCTAATGAAAATAGGAGAAGACTCTCGGGATTTGCGAATGCCGGTAGATATACCTCGTGTCTCCGAATAAATGAATAGTCGCTCTAAATATATCTACTGTTGACTGGTACCTGGATCTGCACAAAAGAGTGCAGAGTATAGTATCAGTACAACCGATCCCATGTACTGAGTAAGTGTCGAGCCTAACCTCGACGAAGTAGTGACGAGGCTACGGCGGGTCTTTAGCAATATAACATATGACAATAATATATAAAGCAGAGAAGGAAATCTAAACAAATAATTAAGTACTGCAACAACAACAAAGTAACTCAGCCGCCTTTTCCAGGCCTCATCTATAACCAATTCTCAAATAATTTCCAAGTTCCAAACTTCAACTTTAAATGAAAGTAGTGCCGAAAATATGAAGAATAGTAAAATAAACATTTAAGCCTTTCAAATCTTTATTTTCTTTGAAATTCAGTAAAAATATAAGTGTCCTCCCTTATTGCTCCGTGTTCCGGCGTGCAACAGGCTTTGTAACGACCCGGTCGGTCGTTTTGAGAGTTAGCGCTCTGATCCCCTAATAACCGCTTCTCCCATGTCTATTTATGTTATTGGAACTTGTCGTAGCGTTGAGTGATGAAATACAGAGTGATTTTGGACACATAGTCCATAAATGTGGTATTTAGCTTTAGAAATTGGGTGGTAGCTAGAGTTGTGTGAAGACGGATCCGGAATGGAATTCCATTGACTCCGTCAGCTCTGTTGGGTGATTCGGGGTTAGGAGCGTGTTTGGAATGTGTTTTCGAGGTCGATTGTAGATTTAGGCTTGAATTGGCGAAAGTTAGAATTTCGGCGATTTTGGCCGATAGCTGAAATTTTTATATCTGACTCGAAATGGAATTCCGAAAGTGAAAGTAGGTCCGTAATGTCATTTATGACCTGTGTGCAAAATTTGAGGTCATTCGGATGAGTTTTGACGTGTTTCGGCATCGGATGTAACTTTTGGAAATTTCATAAGTTCTTAGGCTTGAATCCATGCATAATTGATGATTTTGATGTTATGATATGTGTTTTGAAGGCTCGACGAAGTTTGAATGAAGTATTAGGAGTGGTTGGTAAGTTTGGTTGAGGTCCTGGGGGTCTCGAGTGCAGTTCGGGTGCCCAAGCGGGCATTTTTGGCCTAATAGCCTTAGTAGATTTTTCTGATTTTTCTACAGCAGTTCTTTGTTCTCTACGACCGCAGGAGTACATACGCCATCGCATAAGGTAAGTATGGGAAGTCTGCGATTTGTTCTTCGCGATCGCACAAGGCCAATCACGATCACAGAGTGAGGGAACCTTGGTCTTCGTGATCGCACATCGCGGATCGCGATCGCATAGGAGTTTCTAGATCTGAGGAAGGGTCAGTATTTGTTCTACGCGGTCGCGTGGCACCTTACGCGATCGCATAGCTGTGAGGGGAGAAGGTCGGCGATCACAGACCTGTAATTGCGAACGCGATGAAAGGATTTTAGGCACGTGGTGGAATACTCTCCGCGATCGTGATTCATTGTACGCGATCGCATTGAAGAAATGTCTGGGCAGTCTTTTAAAGACCCAAATCCGAGGGTTTATATTATTTTCACCATTTTTGAATTTGAGGGCTCGGGAGAGGCGATTCTTGGAGACTTTTGCACCTGGTTAACTTGGGTAAGTGATTTCTATCCATTATAGATCAATTTCCATGATTCCAATCTTAAATCCAACCTTTAATTTCGAAAATTTTGGGTATAAAATGGGAAAAATGGGATGAACTTCATAGACCGAATTATTGAGTTTTGATCGGGTATTTGACCTCCGATTTGAGAGATTCTTATATGGTTAGACTCGTGAGTGAATGAGTATCCGGAAAATATAATTTTTACCCGATAATGAGACGTGGACCCGTGGGACTTTTTGGGCGAATTTTCTAATTTCGCATATTAGCTTTGAACTTATTAGTTATTTTGTTTCCTTGAAATGATATTTACACTATGAAATCGAATTGACTAGATTTGGGCCACCCGGAGTTGGATACTCGTGGCAAGAGCGTGTTATTGAGTTGATTAGTGCAGTCAAAGTAAGTGGCTTGCTTAACTCTGTGTTGGGGACTTCCCCTCAGGCATTTTCGTATTGATTTTGTTACGTGGACGTTGTGTACGTGAGGTGACGAGTGCGTACACGGGTCATTGTTGCTAAAATTCCACTTTTCCTTCCATGGCATCACTCATTTTCATTCCTGTATTACTGTTTTATGTCTTAACTGAGTAGTTAGCTTAAGAATAAGCATGCTTACCTGTCCTTACTTGATTTCCTCTTATTTGCTACTAGTTGCACCATGCTTAGGTAGTTTTACTTTATTCTTGCCTGTTATTTTTCCTGAACTGTTTAATTAAGCCGTATCCAACATACTTCTGCATTGCATATTTAAATTGGGACTACGGACCGAGATCCGGAAGATTTCCCCCTGTACTGCTTGCATATTTAAATTGGGACTACGGACCGAGATCCGAGAGCTTTACCCTTGTACTGCATAGCATATTTAAATTGGGCCTACGAACTGAGATCCGGGAGCTTTCTCCTTGTACTGCATTGCATATTTACTGTTGAGATATATGTTGTGCTGAGCCGAGGGCTCTCTTTCTGTTATTAATTCTTCCATTTTCCATTAATCTTGTTTATCATTGATTATCTATATTTCACTGTTTAAATTTATAACTGACTTGTTTTAAAACTCAGTAGAGCCTCAACCTGACCTCGTCACTACTTGACTGGAGTTAGGCTTGGCACTTACTGAGTACCGAATGTGGAGTACTCACACCCTTTCCTGCGCATGTTTTCCCCTTGTGCAGATTCAGGTATCAGTGTAATATACAGTGTCTAGGCGTATCTTAGTAGCTGCTTAGGAGACCGCGAGGTAATTCTGCGGCGTCCGCAGGATCTCACGAGTCCCCTTCCTACTCTAGAATAGATAAAGGAGATATATAGATACATTTTTCTTATTCCTTTATATAGAGCTACAGTAGTTCAGAGTTTGTGACTTTGTGATGTTCCGGGTTTTGGGAAAGTAAAAAATGTAAATGTCGAGCGACTAAATTTTATAGTATTGCTTCTTCTTTACTGTTTCTGTTATTGTTTTGTCTTATTTTCCGCAAATTTTAGGCTTACCTAGTCATAGAGACTAGGTGCCGTCACAAGACCGTTCGGAGGGTAATTCGGGTCGTGACACACTCCCACTTGTCCACCCTTATTGCTCCTCCCTAAATATATCACCCTTATTACTCCTATTGCGGCGTGCAACCCGATCCCACCTGCCCACCCTTATCACTCCTTGTTGCAGCGTGCAACCCGCTCCCACCAGACATCTCCTATCAATTTATTCATAAATTTCACAATTTAGGCCAAGTCTTTCACAATATTTTTGCCTCAACAATTATAAATAAGAAACTGTATTTTTCTCATGACTTCATCAATATCCTCTCAACCATGAAACCAATAGGAATATTAATATGTGTATATATATATATATATATATATATATATATATATATATATATATATATATATATATATATATATATATANAACAACAAAATAACAAGTCCAAGTAGTCATAGAAACAATAATGAACATAGAACAATTAAGGCAAGAATCAATTAAGTTGTGAACGGGAAAGGGATCATGTTTAACATGCAATTTGGTGGTACATAGATACACGTCACCTCACCTATACACCACAAACATGCAAATTCACATATCAAATAAGTGGGGATTCCTATTCCCACAAGTCAAGGTTAAACCAAGCACTTACCTCAATTTCGCAGGCCACTCACTGCTCAATTATAGCTTTTTCTTTAGAATTTTGCTCGAATATAATCATAATTAACTTAATATCATTAATTAAGGCTAAGGAATTGACTATATTGAAAATTATAATTTTTCCTAAGTTTTTCCAAAAAAAAGTGAAAATCCGACCCTGGCCCGCTTGGCCTAAACTCGGGGTGTGGACCAAATTACGTTTACCCATTCACCCACGAACCCAAAAATACACTTAGTTTTGAAATCCGGCGTCAATTCGATGTAAAGATTCAATTTTTACAAAATTTCCTAATTCTACCCAAACCCTCAATTTTTACCATGAAAATTCTTAATTTTTTTTATTTAAAAGTGATGAAAAACAATGAGTAATTGAAAGAATAAAGTTTAGAATTGATTACCTATGACGTGGGGATGGTATTTGGTGAAGAAATTCGTTCCTAGGGCTGTGGGGTTCGAAAATTTGAAGAAGAAGAAGTCTGCCCATTTCATATATATTTTTCTGCCCGCTATTCTGCCTCGTTTATCATTCCAAATGATCCTGAAACTCGATTTTTAGGCCTCCAACGAATTCCTTGTGAAATTCTAGTCAATCTAGGCTTTTGAATCACTCAATTTGACCTTATAATGAAGGAGATATGTAGGTTTTAATATTTGCAAATAGTGCAGATTTTTAATACGCTGTCAGTGGCAATTTCGTAATTAACCTGAAAAATCTGGCAACCTTAGTAAAATGACCTCATACGATGTCCAAATTCGATGATTCTTTTTGCTACGGATCCGTAATTACGATACGGATCTAATACTTCATTCAAAACAGAAATTGGAGCTCATTTGTTCAATATGATATCATTTATGCTTGAAAAAATGACGTCGAAGCATAAGAAAGAACGAGCGCAACACAACTCAAACCTATTTGAAACTCACCCTAACCCTCGGGGCTCTAAACCAAATATGCACGCAAATCTAAAACCATCATACGGGCTTGCTCGTGCGATAAAATCATGAAAATAACATGTAAAACTATGAATTAAACCTCAAAACTCATAATTTTTCTCAAGAACACTTAAAGTTCATTATTTATCAACCGGACGTTCGAATCACGTCAAACAAAATCCAATTCTCACCAAATTTTGCGGATAATGCTTAAATATCATAACAAACCTGTATCGAGCTCCGGAACAAAAATACGGGCCCGATACCAACGGTTTCATACATTAATTTATTTTTTTATTTCATTAATAATTCAGCAAAATAATTTCTTTCAAAAATTGATTTCTAAAGCTTGGGACCCCGGAATTCATTTTCGGACATATGTCCGAGTCCCATGTTTTACTGCGGACCTCCCGGTATTGTTGGAACACAGATTCGAGTCTGTTTACTCAAAATATTGGCCAAAGTCAACTATAATTAAATTTAAATTCTAGAAATCACTATTTCTCATATTTTCACATAAAAGCTTTCCGGTTTCACGCCCGGACTGCGCACGCAAATAGAGGTATTTAAAATTAGTCTCTTTATGGCTATTAAGCATAAAGCGGAGTCTAAATTCATAAAATGACCCCTTGAGTCATCACAATCTCCACCTCTAAAACAAATGTTCGTCCTCGAACGGACATAGAAAATTACCTGAATTGACGAACAACTGTGGATATCTACTCTGCATGTCCGAATCGGACTCCCAAGTAGCTGCCTCAACGGGCTGGTCTCTCCACTGCACTCGAACTGAAGGATAACTCTTAGATCTCAACTGACGAACCTGCCGGTCTAAAATGGCTATCGGCTCCTCCACATAAGTCAAGTCTTTGTCCAATTGGACAGAGCTAAAATCTAACACGTGGGACGGGTCACCATGATATTTCCGGAGCATAGACACGTGGAATACCGGGTAAATTGAGGATAACCCTGGAGGCAATGCAAGTCTATAAGCTACTTCCCCCACTCTATCAAGAATCTCAAATGGCCCAATATACCTAGGGCTCAACTTACCCTTCTTCCCAAATCTCATAACACCCTTCATGGGCGACACACGAATCAATACTCTCTCTCCAACCATGAATGTCACATCACTAACCTTACGATCGGCATAACTCTTTTGCCTAGACTGAGCTGCACGAAGTCTCTCTTGAATAATCTTGACCTTATCTAAGGCCTCCTGAACTAAGTCTGTACCCAACAACCGATCCTCTCCCGACTCAAACCATCCAACTGGCGATCTACATCGTCTACCATATAATGCCTCATAAGGAGTCATCTGAATGATCGAATGATAACTATTATTATAAGAAAACTCCGCTAACGGAAAGAACTGATCCCACGAACCTCCAAAGTCAATAACACAAGCGCGGAGCGTATCCTCCAATATCTGAATGGTACGCTCGGACTGCCCGTCAGTCTGAGGGTCAAATGATGTACTCAACTCCACTCGGATACCTAACTCACGCTGAAGTGCCCTCCAAAAGTACGAAGTAAAATGCGTACCCCGATCATAAATGATAGACACAGGCACACGATGAAGGCGAACAATCTCCCGGATATATAACTCAGCCAACCGCTCTAAAGTATAAGTACTTGCTACAGGAATGAAATATGCTGATTTAGTCAGCCTATCTACAATAACCCAAACTGCGTCAAATTTTCCTCTGAGTCCGTGGGAGCCCAACAACGAAGTCCATAGTGATACACTACCACTTCCACTCAGGAATCTCTATCTGCTGAAGCAAACCAACGGGTCTCTGATGCTCATACTTTACCTGATGACAATTTAAGCAACGAGCCACTTCCGCAACAATGTCCTTTTTCATCTTTCTCCACCAATAATGTTGCCTCAAGTCTTGGTACATTTTGACTGCACCGGGGTGAGTCGAATACTTAGAACTATGAGCTTCTTCAAGAATCAACTCACGAAGGCCATCAACATTAGGCACACATATACGACCCTGCATCCTCAAAACACCATCCTCTCCAACTGTAACCTTCTTGGAACCACCGTGCCGAACTGTGTCCCTAAGGACCATCAAGTGCGGGTCATCATCCTTCCGATCTTAGACACGCTAGAACATGGCTGGGCGAAATATCCAACCTCATGAACTGATTAGCCAACGTCTGAATATATTAAACTAACAGTCTCTCACCAACTGGAATAAATGCAAGGCTGCCCATACTTACTGCCTTCCTACTCAATGCATCGGCCACCACTTTGGCCTTTCCCGGATGATGCAATATTGTGACGTCATAATCCTTCAATAACTCTAAACATCTCCTCTGTCTCCAATTAAGATCCTTTTGCTTCTGGAGGCTACAATGATCCGTGTAAACCTCACATGGCACGCCATTAAGATAGTGTCCCCATATTTTCAATGCATGAACAATGGCTGGCAACTCTAAGTCATGGACAGGATAATTATTCTCGTGAATCTTTCAGTTGTCGAGACGCATATGCAATCACCTTGCCATCATGCATTAATATTGTACCTAATCTAATACGAGATGCACCGCAATACACAGTGAACGATCCTGAACCTGTGGGCGTCACCAATACTGACGTCGTAGTCAAATCCATCTTGAGCTTCTGAAAGTTCCACCCACACTCGTCTGACCATTTGAATGGAACACCCTTTCGGCTCAATATGATCTTAATAGTTGTTCATAATCAATTACAGAATCACCCAATAACTTCAGTGTAACAATAATCCCCTTTCTACCCTTCACGATACTGATAACGAGATGCGATTCATGAAGACCTCATAATTATATACCTGAGTAACGTGTCTCATTTAATGCCACATAGGTGTGCAAATACCTCGTAGGTCAAACCTCAATAATTATAACACGGATTTGGCAAATTATGCACAATTAATTAATTTATTTATTTATTTATTATTAGTATTACTTTTATTATTATTCATTCATTTATTACTACGATTATTATCATTATTTTATACATAAATTATCGAATAAGCCTAACAGGCATGACTCCCTACCAGTACTATAGTAAAGTTTTAACTCACAAGGGAGAATTTAAACACAAGAATTTCCAGCACAAGGATCTCGTCCTTACATAACTTCCACTGCGGCTCGTAGCCAGGTTTAAATATATCTCAAATCATATTAAAATGCGAGGATCTCGTCCTCAATTCCGAATCACAAGCAACATGATTATCGTGCCAATCAAAACATATTATTTTCTGTTAAACAAAATTACAACACGTAATGATAAACATAGCTATCTCCATAGAGTTTCTCAATACAAGTATTCATATAAGTAGATTTTTATTTTTGAGTTACGAAGTTCACCCGAGAGTGGAGCATATTAGAAGAATTTTATTAGATACGCATAACCGTATTAAGTTCAGTAAATCATCACTTTATAATAATTAGAAATTGTTCTTGTAATGACACCATTTAATGTGACGACCTCAGCCATACCATAGAAAATATATCAACAGGCTGGGTCTCCATCTCTAGGAGTCTAACCTCCACTTTCGACATTCCGACTCCTTTTTTTTCCTAGCTGGTCATGTAATTAAGTTGTAACTGCAATGGGGCACATTGCCTGAGTGTTCTGATGAAATAGGACTCTCCCAAGTCTAGGACCATTTCTATCACTAGCCGAAATGAAGAACCAAGTTGCCCTGAGTCGTACCAAATTTTACAATCATATTTGAGTCTTTTAATGAGTCTGTAGACTTACTCTCTGGCTATATGAACCAAAGTAGGAGTATGACAGGCTAACTTGTCGAACCTGATGGCATGTTCTGACATTGTCATGGTGATCTGATACAATCGTTCAAACCCTAAGTGCCACACAAAATGGAAAGTTCGAGAAACAAACTCTTTCAAAAGCATTATGAGAATTGAGTCAAATAGTTGGTGTTGCAATGATTGGTCGTTCTCTTCGTAGGCTTGCTTTGACCACCGGCGACCAGTTTCTCCTTTACCATGTTGACTCAACACCGCTGAGCTACCCCACTTATTCATGTACCCTTCGTTATTCCTTGGGGTAACTCTTATCCTTATTGATGCACAATTACCCCAACGGTAGAGCTCTATACAGATAAACCTTGGCAAGAACCATATAGTCTAGAAGCTTGTCAACTACTGTACTCCCTCTGGAGCACCCCAAAATCCGCAACCGTGACTTCCACGCTGAGTAGACCTTATGTAGATTTAAAGTTGTCTATATAACTCCTTTGGTACTGAGGTATATGGTTATTAAGGAGGCAGACATATCGCAAGTCCCAACTTTATCTCTTGCAAAATCTCAGCCCTTATACATTCCAAGCCAAAACCGATATAACACATGACCCCACAATCTATTCCTTGACAGTGGACTTTCCCATTTGGCACGAAGTCATAGGTCACAATGCCTGATAATCCACAATGTTAAACTTCACAGCTCATATAAATCAACGTCGATCCTTTCAACTATTCCCTTGATATGCAATATTGGAGTAGCTATAAATCCTTTTGGGATCTGAATTAGTCCATGTACCGACTGAGCTAGAACCTCCACGTCTAGATCCATTTGAGACTGTACAATAGGTGATGATGTTCGAGCTTTAGACTGCGCTCCACTTCTGTATCTTCCCATAATCGTAGATATCATTGGGGCTTTGCCTCTTGTCCGGTTTTAGATGTTTTGCGTGTTGTCGAGATTTGTGAGAGGACAAAAATAGAAAAGTTCAATCATCAATGGTAGAATAAATTCGCATGATAGAGTAGATAGAAGTGAAATTGTTCCAAACTTCATAGCCTCTGAGAGATAAGTACAGACGTCTCTGTACTAATCCTTCAGATTCTACTAAGCTTGTCCGTGAATTGTGAGACCTAAGCAACCTAGTGCTCTGATACCAACTTGTCACGACCAAAATTCCCCCAACCTTAGGGATCGTGATGGCGCCTAACACCACACTTTCTAGGCAAGCCAATGTTAGAGTTCGCTCAACTATTTCCGTTAATTAGTCATTTAATACGGATAGAACAATTTTAAATTAAACTCAATCTAATGGATTTCAATAAATAATTTCAAATATAAAATAAATAAACAATAATTTAAGCGAGCCACGAACTAATTAAATAAACCTAGAACTACCCCAGAGTCTGGTGTCACAATTCACGAACTACTAAAGAATACTACAAATACTTGGCTGAAAGAAATAATCTAATTGTTCTGAATATAATAAAACAGCGTTTATCAAAATAGGTGAAGACTCTCGGGATCTGCAAACGCCGACAGATATACCTCGTATCTCTGAATAAATGAATAGCCGCTCAAAATATCTCTACTGCTGACCGGTACCTGCATCTGCACAAAAGAGTGCAGAGTGTAGTATTAGTACAACAGACCCCGTGTACTGAGTAAGTACCGAACCTAACCTCGACGAAGTAGTGACGAGGCTACGGCGAGGCTTTAGCAATATAACCTGTGAATATATAAAGTAGAGAAGTAAATCTAAACAAATAATTAAGTACTGCAACAACAATAAAGTAACTCACCGCCTTTTCCAGGCCTCATCTATAACCAATTCTCCAATAATTTCCAAGTTTCCATACTTCAACTTTAAGTCAACTATAATCAAATTTAAATTCTAGAAATCACTATTTCTTATATTTTCACATAAAAGCATTACGGTTTCACGCCCAGACTGCGTACGCAAATCGAGGTATTTAAAATTAGTCTATTTATAGCTATTAAGAATAGAGCAGAGTCTAAATTCATAAAATGACCCCTTGGGTCATCACATTCTCGATATGCATGACGTCCAGATTATGCCGAAGAAGATTGTGCTTCCAATAGGGTAATTTCCAAAATATGCTTAGTTTAATCCAGTTGTATGTGATACCATAACCTGGTATCTTAGATGGTGGAGACTCTGTTACTTGAAGCATATCCCTTACTCTGTTCCAAATTTCTTCTGAACACAAGCAAGCATGTGGCTCCTCAAAATCAGTCTGGTTCTTCATAAATGCACTTGTATTTCGCCTAAATTCATGATTCATTGGCAAGAATCTACAGTGGCAGTCGAACCATGTATTTTTACCTCTATGTTTCAAAGTAAATGCTTTTGTGTCTTCCATACAACAAGGGCAAGTTAACTATCCAGCAGTCGACCACCCGAACAACATTCCATAAGCAGGAAAATCATTTATTGTCCATATCAAAGCAGAATGCAATTTGAAGTTTTATTTTGTTGATATATTTTTCAACACCTTGATGCCATAATAATTGTCACTCATCAATCAAAGGCTGCAAGTATACATCAATCAAACTTTTTAGATTGCGCGGACCTGGAACAATACACGTTAGGAACAGATATGAACTTGTCATAAACAACTCGGGCGGAAGATTATATAGAGTAACAAACACTGGCCAACATGAATATGGTGCAGCAAAGACGGAAAATGGAGTAAATCCATCTGTGCATAATCCCAACCTAATATTTCTTGGTTCACTAGCAAACTCGGGGAACATCCTATCAAAATTCTTCCACGCTTCTCCATCTGATGGATGGCAGAGAATACCAGGTGGCCTTCTATGTTCGTAGTGCCATCTCATATGAGGAGCAGAGCTCATTGATGCATACAACCTTTTTAACCTAGGTATAAGAGGTAAGTAATGCATCGCTTTAACTAGAACTTTTTTTTTGTATTGGCATTTGTGACTTCCTTAAAACGAGGCTGATTACAAAATTTACAGTTCTCTAGAGATGCGTCATCCTTGTAGAATAACATGCAACATTCCTCACAACAATCAATTCTCTCTGATGAAAGACCTAACTTAGAAACTAATTGTTTAGCAGTGTAGAAATCTTTTGGTAAGTCAATGTTACTCGGATTAAGTTCATTCATAAGCCCGATGGAATCTATGCCCTCTTGGGAAATAGAACTATCTGATTTAATACTTAGCAATCTAACCGCAACATACAACTTGGAATGCATCGAGCCTTCATACAATGTACGACTAGCTTCCACTAACTGTTCGTAAGAACGCTTTGTCTCATCATTTGGTTCGGATTGAACCCCAGGAAACGTCCCAAAAGCATCCCTCATCATTTCATTGTATCGAGAATTTTCAACATTATGCTCTGCAATGGGGCTACCCTCACCACCAAAAGAATTATGAAAATTAACATCATCTAAACTAGCATGATTCTCCCCGTGAACAGTCCATATATAATAATTTTCTACAAACCCTTTCTTATAGAGATGGACTTTAACTTCATCTGATTTCAATAACTTAACACACTTACATTTCACACAAGGACACCTAATCCTGCTTCCAATAAGAAAATCATCAAGTGTTTGAGTCTTAGCAATAAATTCAGCAATCCCTTCAATAAATCCATCCCTCAACCCCGTACGATTAGGATGATTCCTATTATACATCCATCTACGATGCACAAATTCCATCTACACAAATAGAAATCTATAAATGAAATATTTAAAGTAATTTGATTTATTTAAACTAGTTACAAAGTTATACTCTTTCAAAAGTTCCTTTTAGAAATATACATATCATTGTGTCAAATCACTTTAATTAATATTTTTAACACTCAGAAATTTCACATTAATCCCTATTCTAAATAATATAAGTCTGTAAATATACTAATTAAATTTTAATAGCTTCTTGAATGTTCATATAATCCAAATTAATTAATGATTTCTCAAACAAACGAAATAGTCGTAACTAACAATTATTTAAATTATTTGAACATATAAAAATTAAAGAATTCAAATAGAATAAAAATATGGAGTAGTCGTGCACATATGTTAATCTTTCTCTTCTTGTGGCTAATTCATTATTTAGAAACACCTTAAATATAGTCATGTTGATTTCAAAAATAATTAAGTAGTTAATGCTGAATATTTAGCCCTTCATCTCAAATAATTAAACTACCTAAAATTTACTTTTACTCATGTAATCCATCTAAAGAGGTTATGTTAACATTACTGGCTTTGGATAAATTTAGAAAATGCCAATATTTTATTTATAAAAAGTTAAGGGTTGTATATAATCTGACTTTGAATTCTAAATTGGATTCATAAATAATTTGACTTAAAGCAAATTGGGTTTCGATCTCAGTGATAAAGAAAAGAAAGAGGCTTGGTTGCTACTTTCTTTTGTTGGTACTTTAAAATTTGTATTGTTTATTTCTTTATTTATTTTAAATATTAAAAAAAACTCCAGAATTTACACATAATTATTTATTTACTTGAATATTTCATTTAAATGATTGCAGTGAATAAGGAAATTTTTAGGTAATTTAACACGAATACTTTATTTAGATGTCCATTTTTGTAAGAAGAATGAATATCTAAACTTATAGGCTCAAAACCAAAAATCCGAGATATTCAAACAAATTAATCCAAAATCAAACTTAAAAAACTCAGATCTAATTCGAGCTTATTTGGATTGAATTTGAATTATCATTTACTTAATCTAAAAATAGAATATCCAAACCAGAATTTTCATATTCAATCTGAATTGCCCGAACGCCCATCCCTAATGACAAATTGTTTATATTTGACTACCTATATTTAGACAGAGATTTTGGCAATGTTATATATAGGGTTAATCTTCACCTTTTAGGGAGGAAGAAGAAAAAGAAAGAAGTTTGTACTTGTACTTTTTTTTTTTGTACTCAATTAGAAATTCATACGGAGGTTTGGTAGAAAACTGAATGAAATGTATTTTGGAAAATATGTTACATTTTCAAAGACATCCATCAAGTGAAAAAAGTTGGCAATGCAGATTTGAATAGATAAATTTACATACTTAAAGCAATTTAACAATTTTACACTTCAAAGACATACTAGTATTATTATTATTATTATTATTATTATAATAATAATAATAATAATAATAATAATAATAATAATAATAATAATAATAATAATAATAATAATAATAAGTCGCCAACACCTATAATAGAAGCAAAACTACAAAATTTCTGCACCCAGATTTCAAAACTTCAGCTCTAATACTTGGAGTGCAATAATAGTTTTTCTTATCTTTGACTGAAACACTAAAAAAATCCTGAAAAACACTAAAAATAACTTTTAAACTATTGGAGCAATGAAAAACACTAAAAAAAAATCATGGAATCAGATGAGGAAAACTTACCTGGCAATGGAGGGTCTCGACGGACCTGCAGCGGCGTCGGCGAGTGCTGCTGGTTGGTGGCAGCGGCGGGTTCGGGTGGGGGGAAGTTTGAGTGAGAGAGAGAAGGAAGAAAAGAGGGAAAGGAAAAGAAAGGGAGATGCTAGTAGGGTTTTTTAAAAAACTCTCCGACCGATTCGATCGGTAATTTGGTCAAAGTAGTCAACCTTGTTTCACTAAATATTTCCGACCAAATTGGTCGCTAATTTCTTTTACTTGTTTCCGACCGAATTGGTCGCTAACAGTGATTGCGGAATTTTTCGCCAAAATTTACGACGGATATAGACGGAATATTAGTCGTAATTATTATTAAAAACTGAAAAATATATTTTTATGTATTTTCCGACCGATTCATTCGAAAATTTCCGACTACTTTTTTCGTCAAAAATTTCGGTCGGAAATGGGCCGTTTTTTAGTGGTGGTTAAATAGAAGATGATGGTTGAGAGACAGGCCGAAAGAAAAGTTCAGCTTCTTCAAACTGACAATGGATTGGAATTTTGCATCTGAGTTTGATAAGTTCTGCAGCAGAGTGGGCATAGTGAGACACCGCACTTGTGTCAGAATACCATAACAAAATGGTATTGCAAAACATATGAACAGAATGCTTTGTAATAGGGCACGGAGCATAATTTCATACTTATATGTTAGCAAGGATTTTTTGGCTGAAGCAATCAATACATCTTGGTATTTGGTCAACAGATCTCCATCCACAACTATTGAGTTCAAAACTCCTTTTGAGGTATGATCCGGTTCGCCTGTTGATTATTCAAATTTGAGGAAATTTGGTTGTCCTGCTTATGCTCATGTTGTCACGATCCAAATTACCCAGTCATGATGGCGCCTATCGTGGTACTAGGTTAGCCGACTTATTTCCCCAACTCCACCTCTGCAGGTTATAATGGATTCATCAGTTTGAGGCATACTGAAACCAATACACCACAAGGTCGTGCAACCAACTTATCATTAGCAGACTCCCCCACTTGGCTCGAAGCCATATATCAAGATAAAAAATAACTCATAATGCCCATACGCTATCATTGCCACAATACTACAGTGAGACTCAACTAAATCCTTCATAAGCTCATATAACACAACTCATCTAATATCTCAAGTCATCTGCAGATCTCGCATTCACCCAACAGTGAAGCCCACTTTCATAAGCGATCCAAACTCAAATTGCAACATGTATATTTCTCTTGTAAAAGAGGACTTCCCAACAAACAACATAGGGATCACACAAACCTCGGAACACTCTGTAGTAGATAACCCACCCGCTTCGCCTCAAAAAAACATCTCTTTATACCTTTCCACCGTCATAAACATCACACAATTACTTAATCTTCCTGAGTATGAACTCATATCACGACATGAAATCTACTTCACTCCCCAACTAAACAACATGAAAAGATCCTTCAACACACCCATGACTCGGGGCTATACATCAAATCAAGCTGGAGATCAAGCACAAAAAATAGTTCTTTCTACCCTTAAGTAAACCCTTCTTGTCACATTCAAATCATATGAACACATCTCGCAGTCACATCATACTCATCACGTAGCCATCCAGCCATCACTTCTACTATTAGGGACATTACTGAACATATAAATCCAAAAGCACGTGCTCACATAATGAACACCTCAGCACTCAAGCCACAGACAAAACTCGGCCTCAAGTCCTCCAGACTAGCCCATTATCAACATGCTAAAATCACATCTCGCACCTTAATCATGGAAATCACAAGCCGTCGATGCACCACAGATTTCGAGCGCTCACACGCGCATTCGAATACATGAAAGGAATTCAAAGAGTTACGCTTTTGGCTGAATAAATGGATTCGCACGACAAGAATTCAAGAATGTGAGATTTTTCCTAAGGGTTCTGCAGCCTCTCGAAGATAAGTATAGACGTCTTCATACCGATCTGCAAAACTCTACTAAACCTGTTCATGACTCGTGAGACCTATGTAACCTAGGCTCTGATAGCAACTTGTCATGACCCAAATTACCTAGTCGTGATGGCGCCTATCGTGGTACTAGGCTAGCCGACTCATTTCCCCAAACTAAACAATAATCTATTTCAAAAATTTATCTTTCAAACTATTCAATCATAATTCTTTCAAAGAAACCCAAAACAAGGAAAATATGCGGAAAATACATCTCGACATCGGGTGTCACTAGTCATGAGCATCTACGATAAAAGTCTGAAATACTAAGTTCAATATAGATTGGAAAGACAATAGGAGGAGTCTAATAGAAATAACAATGAGGACAGGAGTGAGAAAACAAGGATGCGGTCGCCATGCAGCTATCTTGCTAACTGCGGAACTAGCTGAAAATAAATCAACACTCACTCGGACGTCCCGTGACACCTGAATCTGAACACAAGGTGCAGGGAGTAACCTGAGTACTCCAACTCAGTAAGTAACAATGATAACTAAAGATTGAGTGTAGTGAAGAGCATTTAGAAATCATATAAATCTCATAACATAAAACCTCAGTGGAAATAACAAGATCAAATCAGTAATTAAATTCCGAACATCTCGTAAAACTCCAGTTTCAATGAAAATTAATAAAACATTTGTCAACAATTTCAATAGAGGCTCAGTATAAAGAAGAGTGAAGACAGTAATTTCAAAACAAGCCCCTCGGGTAAGGTATCACTCATATATATATAGCCCCTCGGGCAAGCGTCTCAGTCACTCGGGACTCAACTCTCATCAATCAGCACGCACGCTCAATAGGTACCTTATAATAACCGATGCGGCGTGCAGCCCGATCCATAAATATATGGTCGATTCCACTCACTGGGGGTGTCCAGACTCTGGAGGGGCTCCTACAACCCAAGCGTTATATCGCTACGGCGTGCAGCCCGGCCCAATATCGTTGTAGCGTGCAGCCCGATCCAATATATCGATGCGGCGTGCAACCCAATCCAATATACCGATGCGCCGTGCAACCCTATATATATATATATATATATATATATATATAAAATATATTGCGGCGTGCAGCCTGATCTGTAACTATCCTCACAATCCGACCCTCGGCCTCACTCAGTCATGAACCTCACAAGCCGCTCGGGCATTTCAATACAAACTTAGGGAACTCAGTCCAAAACAACTTTCATATATTAAAATAGAGTGATAAACAAGATTAAACAATAAACAGGTATAAATCATGACTGAGGATATTCTTTCTATCGAAAACTATGTGAGGATAATAGTAAAATACCCCTGAGGGTCCAGACAGTACGGCACAAGGCCCCAAACATGGCATTCAACCCAAATTAACAGAATCATTTCTAAAACACATAGATATCATATAGAGTTTATCAGAATATGCAACTCTACAGTTACCACGAGACGGACTAAGTCACAATCTCTACTGGTACATGCCCACACGCCCATAACCTAACATGTGTGTCACCTCCTTTATCAAAATAGTACGAAATTTCGGTGTTTCATATCCTCGGGTCTAGATTTAATATCGTTACTTACCTCAAACCGGACGAGAATCTACTCCGCGATGCCCTTGCCGCTCGGCTTGGCCTCAAATCGCCCCGAATCTATCCAAAATCAGTATCATATCATTAATACATGATAAAGGAACAAAGCCCATGCAAAAATTATCAAATTAAATCAAAATTCCGGAATTGGCCAAACCCGACCCTCGGTCCCACGTCTCGGAATCCGACAAAAAACATAAAACTAGAATCCTTAGTCCCTCACGAGTCTACCCATATCAAATTCATCAAAATCCGAAATTAAATGGCCATTCAATTCCCCAAAATAAACTCTCCAATTTTCTTCAAATTTTCACCCTAAATTCCCAAATTAGATGAAAACAATCAAGACACAATCATGGAATTTAACCAAAATTAAGTGAAGAACACTTACCCCAATCACTTCTCTGAAAATCTCTTCAAAAATCGCCTCAATCCGAGCTTCATAGCTCCTAAAATGCAAAAATGGTAGAAACCCTCGAAATAGAGTACTTTATAATATGTCCAGGCATTTACCCTATGCTATCGCGGAAAAACTAATGCGATAGCGAAGCACAAAATTTTCCAGCCCTTCTTTTACCTTATGCAATCGCGGCCATCCCCACGGGATCGCGTAGAACAAATTTTTTCCAACAGCCTTCTCCAACTCTTCCGGACAGCCTCTAGTATAATGGTCATAACCTTTTGTACAAAACTCCAAATTACAATTATTTTAACTTTCTAAAAGCTAGACATCAAGGGCTACAACATTTTTTTTGGATCATCTTCAAATTCTTTATAGATTGTGAGTTATAAGCTTCCAAAGTTAAGTTGGGTCAATGCAGTAGATATTTTACTCTATGCGATCGCGGGAAGACTTGCGCAATCGCATAGCACAGCTAAATTTTTCCAAATTTTCTCTATGCTTACGCACTGTACACCCGTGAAGCACAAAAACTAGCAACTGGAAATGGTCCGAAACCACCCGAAAATCACCTGAGGCCCTCGGGACCTCAACCAAACATACCAACACATCCCATAACATCATACAAACTTAGTCGAGCCTTCGAATCACCCAATAAAACATCAAAATACCAAATTACCCCCGAATTCAAGCCTAAGGATTTCTAAACTTCTGAAATTCGCCAACGATGCCGAAATCAACCAAACCACGTCCGATTGACTTGAAATTTTGCACACGAATCAAAAACGACACTACAAACCTATTACAACTTTCGTAATTCCATTCCGACATCGATAGCTAATTTTCCACTGCCGACCGAAAATTGCCAAAAATCCAATTTCGCCAATTCAAGTCTAATTCTACCACGGACCTCCGAATAACATTCCGAACCGACTCCTAAGTCCAAAATCATCTAACGAAGCTATCCGAACCATAAAAATCCAATTCCGATATCATTTACCCATAAGTCAACTTCCGGTTGACTTTTTCAACTAAATAACCAACTTAAGATACTAAATGTTTCATTTCTCTACAAAATCGCTCCGAACCCGAGGGAACCAACCTAACACAATATAATAGAGCTGAACTACATATAATGAAGCAGAAATGGGGGAAATAGGGCTAAAACTCTCGAAACGACCGATCGGATCGTTACACATGTGAGGGATGGAAAATTTGAGCCGAGGGCGAAGAAATACATATTTCTAGGGTATGCAATGGGAGTGAATGGTTAGTGGTGCACAGATCAAAAGACTCCAGGGATAATTATTAGTAGGGATGTGGAATTTAATGAATCTACCTCACTGGATAGTCAGAGGGAGAAGGCAATAGCAAAAACAGATCATGGTGTCAATGACTGCATAGAGCTAGAAATTGAATCTCCACTAGCTCAGCCCAATATTTCTAAAAGGGAAAGTGAAAGAGGTGAAAAATATTGATCAAGATGTTATTTTTGATGCACTTGCGCAACAACAATCATATATAATTGCAACAGGCAGAGAGAAGAGAGTGATCAACCAACCGCAAAGATGTGCAAACGTAGTTGATGGGAATCTTCTTGGATTTACGAATCCTGTGGGATTTGATTTGACAGTTGCAGAGACCGTCAATCCGTTTGAGTGTTATAGCTATCCATTAGCACTTACTATGTGTTTTCCTTTCACTTTCTAGTTTCACTAGTGATTGATGATGACTTGAGGAGAAAACCACAAGGTTTTTGGTATTTGTGAAATTCATGTGTTACCCCTGACACTATAGGCTTTGTTGGGTGTGCGAACAAAGTCTTACATTGGTAGCTGAAAAAATTGGGAGGATGGATCTTTTAATGGTGTGAGGCCTTGTGATAAAGATCGTACGGGCTGGGTCCAAAGCGGATAATATCACATTATGTTAAGAGTATCTTCGGACTTATTGAACTCAATAATTAGTAGCAGAACCCAGGTTCCGGGACGAGTATGGCAATGTAGTGAGTGATGGTGCGAGGCTCAGCTTGCTTACCTTTACGATCTTGGAGACGCGCATACAAGAAGAAGCTATAGGGGATTCGGTTGCCATAATACTCTACAGTATGGGTGGCACATAGTGAATCTCGGAAATTGACCCGTGGATTGTGGTAATAGGCCACGAGGAACCTAGTTCGAAGGGAGATTGTTGGGTATGCAAATAAAGTCTCATATTGGTAGCTGAAAAGATTAAGATCCTACATATAAAGTGTAGGGATCTCTTAATGGTTGAGCCCACTTGTCATGGGCACTTCTCCACAACATACATTTCTCTTTGCAGCCTTTACAGACTAATTCGATTGTTATTATCTTTTAATATATATTTCTTTTGTAGTCTGATTTATTATCGACAAGATTTGCTTTATTTCCTTCCATAACGCCTAGTACTCCTACTTTCAAATTATATAACTGAATCATATGAAGTTTTTTCATTGTTTAAGTGTTGGTGAAATTACAAAAAATTACAGTTGAAAAATAAATAAGTATTCTTCAGGCTGAGGCACGGATATCTCGCTCTCTTTAAAGAGATTCAAGTCCATTGCAGTAGTATCTTCATCGGTCCAGCAGTAATACTCTTGACTTGTCCCCTCCAAGATGCAACAGCCTGACAATGTTGTATGACTCCAACAAACTTTGGACAAGTTGTTGAGTCCAAAGCTCCACCAAAATGAACACCTTCCTTCAACAAAGATAATATTCTCTTTTGTAGATAATAAGTTGGAGGCTTATATTTTTCTCCTTATCTTAACTCCATTTTTTTTATGCACACTACCATCTACAATACAAGGAAGAAGCACCATAATTTATAGGTGTAAAATCTCTTCCATAAAATAAATAACAAAGTAGTGGGATAATAAAATTGTAGAACATGATTGGTGGTTACAAAATTTAATTTTTAATGGGTAATTAGTGGTAGATCATGACATTAGTGGTTTCAAGAGTTACACCAAAATAATGACCACTTTCTTGCCAATTTACAACCAATATCTCACAAGAAATAATGCACTTTAATATAATTTTAATATTAAAATCACCAACACCAACGTTAGCTAAGAACAATGATGTGTATATAAAAGGTGCATACCGATAAATTTAATCTTTAACCGGTGAGAAACTAGCTGAAGCTTAACTCATGAATTCGTAATGGAAAAGATCGGAGAGAATGATGGCAATTAGCCCTTTAATTAGGACGACGTTACAAGAGTAGAATTTACTCTTCATGATTGTGACAACTATAATAGCCAATTATGCATGCAGCGTGTTAGAGAAATTCTTTCTTTGCTTTTAAATTACTACTCCACTCACCTTATAAAGCTCTAGTTAACAATACTTTGTAAGGCAAGTATTCTCAGTACGTAAGTTCACACAGCAATATATAGTTTTCCACAAAAAGATAAAGGAAATCAAGAAACAAAGTTATCATGTCCTCGACCAATTACTCTGTAAGCTCAAGCTACTGGGTTTCATATGTAAAGATACAATTCCTAGGATTGCCTGATTCTGAAACTAAATGGTGCTGCTGCTTTCCTATTTCTCTGCTTTTCTTGCTTGCATTAATGTCTGAATTCTGTTATTTATACCCATTTACTATGAAGAAAGAAGAGAGATCAGGCCTTAAAGTCTTATTACAAGAGGCTGGATTTCATGGACTTAGAATGTTTATGACTTACTTGGTCATCATCTTCATTATTACCACAGATTTTAGGTTTTTCTTGGTCGCTGTTTCAGGTCACGCGACAGGAAGATTTGTTTGTAAGGTATACCAATATCATATCGATCAAGCAATGAGTATTAATCCACCATCCGATTTAGTAATCAAAGTGTGATTGGTACATTGGTCAAGTTCAGCTTTACACTTGCTTGTATACTCTTACTATTTATATACTTTATTATTGGCTAGCTTCATCTTGGTTTCTCCTTCACTTCATATCAAATAACACATTTTTAAATTTGAAAATAATTTAACTTTAAACTTTTCATTTTACCTGTAATGAGAAGTTTTTATAACCACAAATATCATGGCTCCACAAAACTTTTATCCTTAAGCTTTTAAGATTACAAATTTCAAAAGTCTTTTTTTTTTCTTAAACTCCGTGTCGAGTCAAGCTATCTCACCTAAATTGAAACGTAGGGAGTAACTGACGAATATACAGTATTCATCTAGTCACTACTATTTGTTTTTCTAATTTACCATGTGGATCAAGACGTATGGTTAGAATTTAGGAATATTTGTACAAGTATAAAACCCAACACAATACATAACACCTACGTAGCCTTACAACTGCATAGGCCGTTTTTTTTTTTTTTTTTTTTTTTTTTTTTTTTGCAATAATATTTATAAACTCAATCTACAATATTGTACAATACCATACGCTCACCGGAAATAATATCAACCTTATAAGAGGTGTTTATACACACTTCTACACTGTTATACAAAATTGAGTTTCATTTTTTCCAACTTTTCATGTGACAAGAACATTCGTGAAGTTAAAAAGAAAAGTCCAGAGATATTTATATGGGTCAAAATCCGATCAGGTTCGACAAATGCGAATGAACGAGTTAAAGCCGAGGTCGAGCAGGGCCCTATAGCAAAGAGTTGCCAAGTGAGATATTAAGGCGAGGTCGAGCTGAGAAGCAAAATAGTAATGACTAGGATAGTCTTAGAATCACTAAAAGGAATATTCAACTGAATATTCCCCGGGATATACTTTTTAGGGTTTCCTAGGAATATCCGTTATAAATAGTAAGAGGTAGGTAAAAAAAAGGGGATAAGACTTTCTGATAAGAACTCTTATAAGAAGTTGACTCTTGGGAAAATATAAGAAAAGCTTGTCTTGCCACTATGATTGATTTTGTTGTTTATTCTACTTTTTCACTCACACGATCGAAGAATACTTTGTCCATTTTCATATTTAGTTATTGCACGTTGTTGTCAGAAAGAGAAATCATCCACATCATTCAATATTTGGGTGAATCATTCTTCCTATTGTCATTTATCATATTTATTGCTTATCATTATTCTCTCATTCTTTGACAATCATTAAATACCCCCTAGGTATTCAATTGCCTTGAATGTTGTCATGCCTCTTTTTTTTCCCACACAACCTTATTACGAGGTTGAGTTAGAAGAGTTTTTCCAACTAAAGTGACATTTTAAAAAGGGATTATTTATTATTTAGAGTCGCCACTTGGAATTGAGTTTTGGTGTTCCAAGTCACCTTTTATTGAATCCCTTATCAAAAGGAAGATTTGACTCCTAATTTATGGTCTACGAAACTGAAGATTGAGTAAGGAATTCTGTTGACCGAGGGGAAGGTGTAAGGCACCCCTCGAGTCCTGTGGTTCTAGCACGGTCGCTTTATTGACTAATGTAAGGCTTAAATCAATTTTCATCTATTCTTGTATTTTGTTGATTATGACATATTTATTACCGCTTAATTAATTATTATATTTTATTAATTGTGTTCACCAAGATGCAGAACGCACACAAGGTAATTTTTTGAAATTAAATGTTAAACCAAGATACGGAATGTACATGTGGTTATAACATAATTATTTCAAATCTAAAGGCATCGAGACGCGGAATGTGCACATGATCCTTCTATTATTTAAGCATATCAATCCAAGGTTCGGGTATGAACACATATGCTAATATTTAAAGTACATCTAAAAATTTTCTAGTGTTTTAAAGTATTTCATTTGTTTTGTCTCTTTCAGATTCGAGACATTTATTTGTATAATTTTATTATTATTACTTATTGCAACGACTCTTAAATTAGTTCATGATTCATCTCGCTACCTTATAAATATTTTTTGCCACTCCAATTATTTATTCTTTGAAAAAGCTAATTTGTATCCCCTTTATGTACTTCACAAAAAAAATTATTCTTGTAAATTGAAAAATTTAATCTTCTATCTAAGCCAAAATTATTAAATTATTCCCGGACCCGTTTCACGCGACACAAATTACCCGACATGACGAAAGAATTAAATTTCAGTGATAGACTAATGAATGGATAGATACACTTAAAGAAGAACTTTTTAGAAACTCCATTTGTCCTAATTATATAGAAATGAAATTCGAGAGTCTAAGTAATTGACTATTGCATCTATGACCATAAACATAATTAATGTAATGAACTTTTATACGTATGAAAATGAAATACATGCATAAAGTTAAACTAAACAGTATTCACAAAATTAATAACACATTCACAACATATTCTTTATATACAAACCATGTTACAAACTATCAGCATGGAAATTATTTTTTACTGTTCACCACCTTAATTCATCTATACACATATAAACACACTTAATTAAAAAAAAATTAAATAAGTTTGCAATATCATCATAAGAGTTAATTAAGACCAGCAAGAATGGTATTTTAAAAAAACTTTGCAAGATGATTATTAATTAATAACATGATTCCTGAAAGACCTAAACTTGACTGTAATGAAAATATTATTTTAGGCCATGAGTAAAAGTTTGGTAATCAAATTTAGCTTGAACCGACACCCAAATAAATATTCAGTTCATTCTAGCTAAAAAAAAAATACTCAAAACATCTCAAAGATAAAATGCTACTTAGTAACTTTCCATTACTACTGAATATTTTTATTTTTTGTTACTGCAACCAGTGTGCTTTCATGCACATATGTCCCTCCACTACTTCATATGTCATCAATTAATATTGTGTTGAATTAAACATTTGAAATAAACTTAAGATTACTAATATTGTACAATACAATTCTTTTACCTTTAAAAGATCGGGACTAGAACAAAGCAATAGAAGTATTTTATGTAGTGGTGACAACAGTTCCAAAAGATGAAAATAAAAAGATGAAGTCAAAATTAATCAGAACCAACAAAATTATCTTTTATGTTAATGATGAAAATAAAATTCGAATATTACATTTTTGTGAAGCTTTTCACAATAAAAATCACAGCCATAATTTACTGATTTTTAAAGCGAGTGATGCTAACTTTTTTAGAACCTCAAACTCAGAACCGCGAACAAAATCTCAAACTCCGTTTTTAAATTCTCTTTCATTCTTACGTTTACTCTTTTCTTTTTCCGTTCTACGCCTCCCTTCTTCTTCTTCTTTTTTTTTTTGTCTTTTTGTTCTCCTAACTTCTTCCTTTCTTTTTTCTTTTCCTTCTCTTTCTTTTCTCCTGACTTCTAATCCCTTTTTCTTATGTTATTGACCTCTTTTTCTTTCTTTTTCTTTTCGTCCTTTCTTCTTTCTTTTTGTTTTCTTTTTTTTTTGTTATGTCCGTTCTTCTCCCTTTTTTTTTTGTGCTCTTCTTTTTTTTATATATATTGTATATGTATATGAGATTAGATTAGATTAAGGGGATAATTAGGATATGAGAGTTGAAATATAAGGGGTGGATGTGTGAGTGTGTGTACAATGTGAAAGAAAAATGTAAAAGGTGGGGGAGTGGGGAAGAAGTGAGGGGTTTGTATATGACAAAGAGTGGAAGTGAGTGATGTGAAGAGTGAGAAGTTAGGCTAGAAAAGTGGGGATAATGGGATTAGTAAAACAAAAATATAAAACAAAAAATCAAATTTTTTTTAAAAAAAACTTTATCTATTAAAGTTCCTTTTTTTTTTTGAAAGATTAATTAAATTATAAAGATAAGAATATTAACCAAAAATTTCTTTTATCATAGGAAAATTAAATATTTACATATACTTTAAATGATACTAAGAAAATTCTATAGCTTACTTATTAACATTATAATTAAAAGGATATATATATATATATATATTTGTGAATATATATTTGTGAATTTTTTTTATATATAAATATAAATAAAATTTGTACTCTAAGAATGTGAATATTTATTTATTTATTCAAATAAAATCTACTAAGAGTAAGATAAAAGTTTGAAACATCAAGATTAGACCTAAAAGGAATATTTACACTAAAATTGTATAACATTTGAGTGTGGTCAAAAATTAGTTGTTCACAAATGCGGTCTCATTTTATTGACATTTAATAATCTCAAATCTAGGATTTATTATGTTTAACTAGGATTTGCCCGTTATCATCTTATTTAATTGATTTAACAAAAAGCTTAATGCTTTTTGGTCAAACAATTTGGCATCGTCTCTGGGGAAGTTCTAGTTAAAACTTTAGTTTCTTCTAGATCTAAAGGAAAAAAAAATAGAACTTTCTTTTTCCTGCTTGCATGACCTAACATGGCAGGAAATGGAGAAGAAAGACTGAAGGCAGTAGCAGGCCTCACTGCTAACCTCCTAAGCACCATCAACGAGGTTAACGGAGATGACGAGGAGAATGTGACGCCAAGCGTTTCACTTAGGCGAAGCAATTCACCTCCCCCTCGTGGCAGCATTACCGCCTCTCATGGGAAAGGAGCCTCCACGTCCACGACGGAAGAAGCGCCACCAGCAGTGAAAAAATTACTGGAGACGTGGTTGGCAAGTACACTGAACATTATACTCGACAAACCCGCTTAAGGGGCTAGTATAAACAATGCACGAGTCGACATCACAACGACAACTAGCGAGCAGCACGCTCCTCCCCCACCAGGTACCACTCACAATGTTAATGATGCAGGTAATGACGCCATCGCTGCCATTTTAAGAAAAATGGAGGAAATGGAGAACGAAAATAAAGCACTCCGCGGCCAAATGAGGGAACACCAAGAGATGGTTAATAAGATACCAGGCGCCCCAAAACACCTGCCAAAACGGGATGTCGGCCGGTTCGTGGAACAACCATATAGTGATGAGGCTGCACCACATGTTATACCCAAAACATTCAAGATGCCGCCATATTTAAAAATATATGACGACATAACGGACCCTGAAGATCACATCGTCCACTACGTCACCGCAGTGAAAGGCAATGACCTCACCAAAGAACAAGTGTCGTCGGTACTGCTGAAGAAGTTTGGCGAAACCCTAACCAGGGGAGCCCTAACATAGTACTAACAACTACCAGCACGTTCCATAGAAACATTCGAGGAGATAGCAGACAAGTTCGTCACCGCCCATGTCGGGGCCAAGAAAGCAGAAGCCAGTGTGAATGACATATTCGCTATTAAACAGTCACCTGACGAAGGCCTCAGGGACTTCCTCACCCAGTTCAACAGAGTGAGAATGACCCTTCCAAACGTGCCAGGGGAATGGCTGTAGCAGCTTTCAAGAACGGGTTAAACAGGAACGGGTCGAGGGCAACTAGAAAACTGTTGAGCAGGCTCATGAAATAACCTCCTACCACCTGGGAAGAAATACACAACGCTTACTGTGCCGAGGTGAGAGCGTACGAGGACGACCTTAACGAACCGACCCAGCGTTTGACATCGGTCCAGATGGAGTCGAGAAAGGACCGTCGAAAAGACAGCCGGAGGGACCATGTAGGCCTGCGCTTCAATCGCGAAAAGCACCAGTCGTACATCAGAACGACCGTCCTACCACCACCCCACCCCCACCCCCACCCCCCACCGTGGAGATGGCCTATCTAGGCCGCAGACAGGGGTTCACCAAAATGAAAGAGGTATGCCTCCATTTTTATCTGCTCATATTTTTTAGGTTTCTCCTTCAGAAATAGTCTACGCCCTAGAGAAGCTCGGCTATAAGGTGAAATGGTCGCAAAAGATGAAGTCTGATCCAAACACCAGAAAGTCGAATGCCCTCTACGAATTCCATCAGGAGCGAGGCCATAAGACCGAGGACTGTATCGCCTTAAGTCAATAGGCGGTAAATATGATCCACCAGGGTCATTTGAGAGAGATGATGAGCGATCGAGGACGAGCCAATTTCTCCCGCGGGCGGGAACAGCATCAAGGCCCGCTGAAACCACCCTTCCCAGCCCGCACCATCCAAATGATTATCGACGGAGGCGATAACGCAACGATCAACCACGTGAAATTCACTACCACACATAAGTTGAAGTTGTCGATCACCCATGACCGGTATGACAACCTCGAAGAGAGTATCATCTTCGATAAGTCGGATACCCACGGTTTGAACTTCCGTCACTATGATGCTCTTATTATTACTTTACGAATTTTAGACACCGATGTAAAAAGGATTATGGTAGATGACGGAAGCGGCACATGTATTATCCACCCCAGAGTTCTCGCGCAGATGAGAGTCGAGGATAAGATAGTACCACGCTGCATAACACTAACATGTTTTAATAATGCAGTTGAGCGGACCTACGTAGAGATCACACTACCCGTTCTGGCCGGCGGTGTCACCTTGGAAACAGCATTTCACATCATGAATCAAGACACAACGTACAACGCCATCATAGGACGGCCCTGGATACACGCCATGAGGGCCATCCCGTCCAACCTATATCAGGTCATCAGGTTTCCCAACCCGTGGGGAGTATTCAGCATTCACGCCAAGCAGCTCCACAGCCCAAGAATGCTATCGCATCTCCCAAGACTGCACATACACTCAACAGTTGAAGGGAAAAGGTGCAGAAGTATAGCAATTAGTGAGGTTGGGGTCGCAAGATGACGAATAAAGAGACATCATCAAATAACCCGATGTTGTGGAAGCCACGAGATCAACTGTGGAAGACCTCGACATTCAGTTTGATAAAAGCGATCACGACAAAAAAGCTTACGTTGGCCACAAACTCTAAAAACCAGGTAAATTCCATAAATTTTTAACTGAATACGCAGACTTGTTTGTCTTCTCCCATGCAGATATGCCAGGCATCCCGAAGGAAATAGCAACACACAAGCTAAATGTCGACCGACTCTACCCGTCGGTACGGAAGATCAGAAGAAAATTCAATGCCGCAATTAATAATATCGTCCGCGAAAAGGTAGAAAATATGCTTGCAAATGGTTCTATCAGAGAGTCTACCCCCAATGGGTCGCCAACGTAGTCATGGTAAAAAAGAAAAACGGGAAATGACGCATGTGCGTGGACTTCACAGACCTAAATAAGGCCTTCCCGAAAGATTCATTCATGTTGCCTCACATTGATCAGATAATCGATGCAACTATGGGGCACGAGCTGTTAAGTTTTTTGGACGCCTACTCAGGTTACAACCAAATCCTTATGGAAGAAGAAGACCAGGAAAAAACCACTTTCATCACCCACCAAGGGACGTACTACTACAGAGTCATGTCGTTCCACTGAAAAATGCAGGGGCAAACTACCAGAGGCTAGTAACCAAAATGTTCAAAGAGGAGCTCGGCAGGATGATGGAAGTGTATATAGACGACATGTTGGTCAAGTCAAAAAGGAAATAAGACCACATTGACCACCCGAGAGAGTCATTCAACATACTTAAGTGATATGGCATGAAGCTTAACCTCGAGAAATGCGTCTTCGGCGTGACCTCAGGAAAGTTCCTCAGCTTTTTGGTGTCGCAGTGAGGCATTGAGGTTAACCTCGGCCAAATCAAGGCTATAGAGGGAATACCTGAAAATTTGACCAGCAAGAAGCAGGTGCGACTGGTCGTATAGCCGCCCTATCGAGTTTCATCTCACGATCTCTGATAGATGCCACAAATTCTTCGGTGTACTCAAGAAGGACTATGGACTCCAGTGGAATTCCGAGTGTGTCAATGCCCTAAGAGAATTAAAAGCATACATGTCCTCGCCCTCACTGCTTGCCAAGGCGGAACCCGGAGAATTCCTCTTAATATTAGTCCGTGAAAACAAAGGTACGCAATCTCCAATCTATTACATTAGAAAAACTTTGGTCGATGCCGAAACGAGTGTCGCGCCCCTTTTTCTCGCGAAATCGTGTTTCGACATGTGACAACTCTTTTAAGGAAGTATTAAAAGAGGAGAGTCTCCACCTAAAGATTTTTAAGTTGCGTTAGGGTACCTATTTTGCAATGAATCTAGTTCAACTAGTTTACATTACCAAAGATCGGGTAAGGGCTCGAAATTACCTCGAAAAGAAGGTGTTAGGCACTCTTTGAGGTCCACAATTGTGGCTCCTGGCCGAACTTGAATTATATGAATTAGTCAGATAAACAAAGATATAGAGAGCATGCAGTTTGAGAATAAAAAGGCTTTGAATAAATCAGTACAAATACTTGATTCAAATAAAAGGAAAATAAGATTGGGGGTCCTAAGTTTTTTAGTCTAATGGATCACCCCGTGCAACATAAATAATATTTCGTAACTCCCTCAAGATGGGGTGTTACTCATATTATCCAGCGGGCATAGACTACTATCTCCTTCTACCCGGTTACTATCTTTGAGGTTTTACCTAAAGCGCACTAATTCAATTATAAGTCGTACCTTATGCGTGCAGTACCCTTCCCATACATATGGTCCATGAGGTATTAGACCTCTATTTTGGGTGGTTCTAGACCTCACTTAGGCTGCTCAGAAATATTAAAACTAAGCCACATATAAAAAACACATTGGACTTCACATATAGGCAATTAAAGGCTCAAGTTATCCTCCATACCTAAACAGCAAATGCACGCGAAATAGGTTTTCATGTTAGGCAGTTCAGAATTAAGGAACTTAAATCCATATAGACATGATTTCTATGTGATGAGGTATCAAGGCATGAAAGCAGTTTTAGGACCCATCGTTATTCATAGATAGGATTGTAAATGTTATTGCACACTGATTATTGAAATGGAAAATTTCCGATCATTAGTCTTGTAGATGTTGCGCCTAGGTGATTTACGTGGTAAAGATAGTGAAATCTATCGAGATAAACCCAGAACTACTCATGCCCTTGACAATGGACTAAGCGAGCGATGAACAATGTTAAGAAGGGCATCATTAACAGTTATTAAGATGAATAGTGGTTTCCTATAGACAGGATCTCTAACGGTTAGCACTTGGAACATGATTTTATTGCTATATTTTAACCTTATAGGCATGTTTTCTAGGTGAGCAGTGCAATGCAATAACAAATGAAATGATTAGAGTCTTATAGGCATGATCTCTAGTGGATATGTTGCAGCAATGCAAATTAAAAAAAAAGTTCAACGATATTTATTTCCTATGGGCATGTTTTAACAACATGTAGCAACAAGAATATTGAAGCATTTGGTCTCATGCTATGCTAGTGGACAAGTAGTGCAAGTTTGTGCTTCTCCTTACGGTAGGATTTCTACAGTGTGCATAGGAAATGAATGATATATAGCAAGCACATCATACAGTCCTATAGGCAAGTTATATACCCATCACACATTAATATAGAAGTCTACCCCATTCCCTTTTTACTAACAACCCCAAATTTTTATGCAAAAATTATTACAGGCCCAATAATGAGTAAATACTACATAATAATGAACATGCCCTGAGTAGGCCCAAATAAAATAACTAAACACCCAGCCTTATTGGGCCTTCAATATCACTTACATATCATATTTAAGCCTTCAACAAAGAGCCACGTTCGATACACGATCATGGGTCCATAGAAGAGCCCATACCAATTCAATGAGCCACAGCACCAAGTGTTGTACCACTTGGAACAACCAATATAGATATACAGTACATGACAGGGAAGTAGAGTATTAGGGATAGCTTTGGAGGTTTAGGGAATGACTAGGACCAAGCCCTAGTGTGTCAGAGTTCACAAGGGCCTCAATTGGACCCCGAGCAGTGCTCACACTAGGGAGGCCCAACAATAGAACCTAGATAGCCTTGGCTTTCAGCCGGCTAAGAATGAGAATTTAGGATATCAGAGTAGCAAGTGAGGAGAGTGGACAAAAACCAAGTTATACACAAAATTGAGCATACAGAGCAACTGGTCAAGCAGGCCAGTAGGTTCAGCAAGGTATACATAGCAGAGTACCACATAGACAAACTCATGGGAATTAGTTTGTTGCAGGCATACATAGGTTATCATGTATATATGCATGAAGTTGAACTAGTTGAAACCTAAAAATTCTAACCTAATTCCATATTAATCGGTACTTAGACATGAAGGAGGGATCCAGACATTGTGATAACCACTGAAAGGAAGGGCAGCAAATGAACCAAGGCATACTGGGAAACATATTATCATAGGAACAAAGTCATAGTTAATAGAAAAATAGAATATTTATCTTTTAAAAATCAGGACACCATGAAACATGTTTAAAGAATACTTTAAAGCAGCATTCATAGAGTTGGGATTAACACACAAAGGGAAATCCAATATACATAGGACTTAGTACTAAAAGGTTCATTCAAGTGGGGGTGGTTCACATAGAGTTGTGGTAGTACCCAAAACGTAATATGAAGAAATTTTATAACATACAACATGCAATCACAGTAGTCACGTTCACATCAAAATAGACTTTCATTGAAGTTCAAAATTAAACATGCTAAGATGCTAAATGGTATAGATCCTATTTGAGAACATAAGAAATCACATAGTATAAATCATTGTGAAGAATACGTATTAGCATAACACAATACTAAACTATCCCACGTGTTTACTTATCACAGAATGACATCATAGTATTGAACATTGTCATGCTCATGTAATTCAAATACATGTGCAGAAAGAAAGAAAGAAATTGATCATTGTAAATGTTTAAAAAAAAAAGAAATTGAACATTGTAAAGGTTTAAAACACTAACCAGTAGCAGAATCAAAAGAGTAAAGAGCGTAATAACAAAACCCCAAGTCCTTGATGTTTCAAAGTTCACAAGAGCCTCGAGAATGGACTCCGAGCAGTGCTTGCACCAGAGGAGGTTGTTTAATGGACTTGGCTTTCAGCTGGCCCCGAATTCAATGATTTTAGAGAGTGTTAGAGTGTAACAGTGAGTGAGTGAGTGAAAGAAGAGAGTAGTAAGAACAATAGCAGGGTTTTTTTTTTAGATTCAAAAGTCTCCTTTAGGGGTTTTAGGGGAGGGGTTTATATAGTAGCAGATTTAACACATAAAATAGGGAAACACGGTAAATTAAACACTGAATAAGGAAAATATGGCATGCCAGAATCAGTTTTAGGGCAAATAACACATAAAATAAGGAGGTACAGTAGATTAAACAAAAATAAGAAAAATATCAGTCAAACACAAGAAAGGGAAGAATATCAATCAAAAATCAGTAAAGAAAAGGGAAAATCTCAAACCCTAGTTGGGACTGACGACTTGAATCGGACCGATAATGCAAGAATCGTTCAATATAACATGTATATGGATGAAAGATCGTCCAGATCTTCACAAAATCAAAGTAAATCGGCATGTTCTTGAGAAGTAGGTCTTGACAAAAATAAGGCAAGAACTAAGTAATACCATAGTCATGCGTATAATGATAGAGTATCATAAAATAGGTAAGTAGATCATGGATTGATTCCATGTTTGAGTCGGAATCAGAGAAGGTTAGGACTACGGCGGCTAGGTTTTAATAGAGAAGAAGCGAGATGAGAGAGGGTGTGAAGGCAGCTAGGCGGGGGGAAATGGGTTAGGGTTTTGGGTAGTTATTATTATGGATCGTTGATCATATGAGATCAACTGCCAGGATAAAAGAATGGGGTTGGGCGGGTCATTTAAACGGGTTGCCGACCGGGTATTTAACAGGGTAGTTTGGTTTTGGGCTTGGTTAAATTGGGCTAAGGTTTGGATTAATTTGGGTCCGAAAATAGGTAAAGATTGGGCTATTATTTAAATACCCCAAAATTTATCAAAAATAATTTATAAAAATGCTTAATAAATATAATAAAATATTATTTATACACTAAAATATTTAAAAAAATAACTTTGTATTATAAAATTAAAAAAATCTATTTTAACAAATTTATATTAAAAAAGGGCACTTGTGTATGAATATAGCCCATTATTTCAAAATTGGATAAATAGCTTTTAAATGCTAATGTAATTATATGGAATGAAATAAAATGTTTGAAACATATATTATAGGTGCAAAATAATTATTTTAGGTAACTAAGTCATCACAAAATAATTTAAAAGGATAATTGCTAGATATTTATATATAATTTAAATACAAGAAAACTAATTTAAAGCTCTAAAAATTATGAAAAATTATAGAAAATGCTTGTATAAGTTTGTAAACTATATAATGATGCAAATATTCTATTTGAAAGTCTATATATATTTTGAAAAATATGAGGGTAAAATTGGGTATCAACAACAAGGTACCCCCCTTCTCGAAAATCTGGCCTAGGCTTTAGTCGTAGCTTCATGAAAGCTTAGACCTTATTTTCAATGCCACCCAATCTCGGCAGTCACGACCTTTTCCCTGAGGAGTATCCTACATAAATCTGAGTTGTTGGGTAGGTTGGCTAAATGGGCCATTGAGTTAAGCGAGCATGATAAATATATCATCCGGAACACAGATAAAGTCGCAAGTACTCACTGACTTCGTCCCTGACTTCAGCGCCAAAATAATGCCCTAGGTCGAGAGGGAAGACACTAGCACTTCCCCCAAGTTACCCGATCTATGGATTTTATACATCGATGGCGCCTCCAACACGTCAGGATTTGGACTAGGACTCATTTTCGAGGTCCCGACAGGCGAAGTAATTCGCCAGTCCATACGGTATCCTGATATGACTTAACAATGAGGCCGAGTATGAGGCCACGATTGCAAGATTAGAACTGGCCCTCAAATACGGAGCATGACGGGTCGTCCTCCGATGTGACTCACAGATCGTCGTCAATCAAGTCTCAGGGACTTTCCAAATCAAAGAACAAAGGCTACAAAAATATCATACAGAGATCTGCAAGCTGCTGCATGAATTCGATGAATGCCAGCTCGACCATACACCTCGAGCGCAGAACATCGAGGCAGACGGCCTTGCCAAACTGGCGGCAGCTACCAGGAACATAAACGAAAAAGTAAATGTAGTCACCCTCCTCCATTCAACAATAGATCAAATCGAGGTACGAACTATAAACATGACTTGGGACTGGTGCAATCGTATTATCTCACATTTGCAGGACGGAGTGCTCCCACCCGATAAAAAAGAATCCAAGAAGCTTCGAATGCAGGCGGCCATGTACAACATCATCAGTAACATTTTTTACAAAAGAATGTTTGGCGGTCCCCTGGCAAGATGCCTAGGACCAAACCAAATGTGGCGTGTTCTCAAAGAAGTACACGAAGGCCACTGTGGAGCTCATACCGGCAATCGAGCTCTCATCTGATGCTTCATACGAGCAGGCTACTACTAGCCCACAATGAAAAAGGAGGCCGCCGACTTCGTCAGAAGGTGCGAGCAAAGCCAAAAATATGCCCCCATGATTCACCAAGCGGGCGAACACCTCCAATTAGTCACCTCGCCTTGGCCTTTCATGAAATGGGGAATGGACATTCTCAGACCCCTCCCAGCGGGACGAGGTAATGTACGATTTCTTTTATTTTTGACTGGATATTTTTCCAAGTGGGTAGAAACAGGTGCGTTCACCCAAATACGCGAGCAGGAAGTTATCACATTCATATGGAGAAAGATCATATGCCGCTTCGGCATCCCCAAAGAAATCAGTTGCGACAATGGACCCCAATTCACTAGAAAAAATACCGTTGAGTTCTTCGAAAAATGGCACATCAAGAGAATACTCTCCACGCCATATCATCCTGCAGAAACGGTCAGGCGGAGTCCTCCAACTAAACAATATTGAACATCATGAAAAATAAGTTTGATAACGCCAAGGGACTGTGGTCGAAATTACTACCGGAAGTGTTATAGGCATATCGCACCACGCCAAAAACAAGCACAGGAGAAACACCATATTCACTAGTCTACGGGACTGATGTAGTAATACCGGTCGAAGTTGGTGGACCAAGCCTAAGGTACTCAAACGAGAGCGGCCTAAGAAACGATGAAACCAGAAGGCAAGACCTCGACAAAGCCGACGAGCGGAGAGACATGGCCTACATGTGATAGCTCAAAAACAACAGGCAGAGCGGTACTACAACAAAAAATTTCAAATTCAGGCCATTCAAAGTCGGGACTATGTACTCAAAGCCAAAACACAAGCGAGCAAAGACCCACAGGAAGGCAAACTGGGAACCAATTGGGATGGCCATACAAAATCACGGCGACAGTAAGCAAAGGATTATTCCAGCTAGAAACAATGGAGGGAAAACTACTGTCAAACAATTGGAACGTCGCACACCTCAAATACTTCAACTTCTAAAGATAGACGCCCCCCAAGTCGTACTCTTTTTCCCTCACCCGAGTTTTATCCCAATTGGGTTTTCTCGTGGAGGTTTTTAACGAGGCGATGAAGGGGGCGTCTCGAAGTCTGAAGTGTTAAGTTTATCGTTCAACCTCTTAACTACTTCTCCAGGTCGACCAATGAAGGGACTAGATAGACTGAGACTTCTCCAATGTATGTGAGAACAGAGCAAAAGCATGTAAACTTCTCCAATGAATGTATAAACAAAGAGAAAATACACAAATGCATGAGTTTCTAATTTCTCCGCCAAGTTTATATTACGCCAACCTCAAATTCAACATTAGACCTCGCTCGAATTAATCAACATTCGATCTCGCAAGAATTAATCAGCATTCGACCTCGCTCGAGTGAATTAACATTCGACCTCGCTCTATTAATTAACATTCGACCTCGCTCGAATTAATTAAAATTCGACCTCGTCCAATAACTTGAGTCAAAATTTCGACCTCGCTCAAATTAATTAATTAACGTTCGACCTCGTTAAATCACTTGAGTCAAACATTCGACCTTGCTCGAATAAACTCACATTCGACCTCGCTCGAATAAACTAACATTCGACCTTGCTAAAATTAATTAACATTCAACCTCGCTCGAATCAACTCACATTCGAACTCGCTCGAATTAATCAACATTCGGCCTCGCTCGAATAAACTAACATTTGACCTCACTCGAATAAAACGAACATTCGACCTCGTTCGGATAAACTAACATTCGGTTTCACTCGAGTTAATTAACAGTCGACCTCGTCGAATCATTCGACCTCACTCGAATTGACTTACATTCGACAACGTTCGAATATTTTAACGTTCGACCGCGTTCGGACCAACCAAGAGTCAGGAACTCTTACAAAGAAAAACATTCAAATAAAAGCGAAAGGGGCCGAGAACATACAGCAAAAAGTAAATCATTCCATTCAAAACAAAACATCTTACAAAAGGCCTGAAAGATGCCCCCACAAAAGAAAGAAGAAGAGAAAGAAAGGAACAAAAACTAAGTACAAAGGCGTCACACTGTATCATCTCCGCTCGATCCAGCAGCACCATCTCCAACATCGCCAATGCCATCAGGGTACTCATCATCGTACCAAGAATTAGATGTGAGCCCGTCTAAATCATCTTCGTCTCCGTCCATCCCGTGCGTACCGGGGTCGTAGCCACAGGTGTCATGACCTGCATGTGCCTTGACATGAGAATCCTTGAATTCCACCTTGGAAGCCTTCCCGACCATCATCAGAGCCCTATATATATCAAGCTGGGCCTCAGCATGAACCCACTTCTCATACAAGTCCCGTGACACACCGGGATAAGTGGAAGCATGAGAGGTAGACGGTTGGGTCTGTTGCTGCGCCTTCTCGGATTTTAGAGTGGCAATCTTCTCGTTAGATTTGATACCTCTTCCTATAAACCGCCTATCCGCTCTTCAAGCCTCGCCTCTTTAAGCGCCGATGTTTCTGTTTCTCTAGCCTGTTCAGATCTGGAGATGCGGAGAGTACCCGCCAATGCAGCCACCTCTACCACAGCAGCCGTTCTGGCTCTCTCAACTCTCACCAACTCCTCAGCTTTGGCAGCTAACTCATCCCCCAAGTCGTTGGCTCTGGCTGCACTCTGCTCAAGCTCGACCCTTAAGGACGCCACCTAAGCCTGAAGATCGAAATTCTCGGCAATTATCCCCTTGCTTACCTCGAGCTCGTCATCCCTAGCCATTAACATCCCCTCGAGCATGCTGCACCTACCAATAGCCCTCACGAGCTCGCCATCTTTCTCCATGAACTCCTCATTTTTTTGCTTCAACTCATCTCGGAGAGTCTGGAATTGACCGTCCTCGCCGAGTATGCTAACCAGTGCTCGATGATTGGTACGGTTTTCCCTATACTTAGACTTCATCCTCTTATATAGGGTCGCCCTCTTCTCTTCTCGACGGTCACACTCAATCTCCAAAATAAGAGTCTGATAAACTAAAGAAGAAAGATCAGCAAAGGCAAAAAACGTAAAAGAAATTAATAAAGTTAAAACAAGGAAAAGGAACTTACTCGCAGAGCCATCCCAGAGATGGCCAGTGAAAGGGGCACGTCCTTCAATGTCTGCACCGTCCTGTTCTAGGAGTCCGCACACAAGGGGAAAAAGCTGGAACCACCCATTCCGAATTAACCAACAAGTTGAAGTCCACGGGGATGACGATGTTTTGATTGGACCCCTCAGTCTTTATCTCCACTCGAGTGAACCTCTCTTCGAAGGCCCGCACCTCCTCGGGGTCGATGTTAGAGCCTGACCCATCGTCTTCTACAATGATAGTTTTATCTCTCCCACCCGCAGATGTTCGTGGCCGTTCTTCCCCCGTGGCAGCCTCTTTTGTCGCCGACAGTCTCCCCTCTGCGGAGATCACCAACGCGGGATCAGCCACAACAACTTGTGGATGCACCGACTCCTTATATAATACGGTCGGCCCCTTAGGAGTGGCAGCGTCCATAGTGACGCAGCCAGTCTCTACCCTCCGCCTCTTCAATGGTTTTGCCTCCTCCTCGCCAGGAGAAGACTCATCTATCAGGTGCATCACCGGGCGGGCCGGGGTCTCTGTTGATATAACAGTCGTTTGTGGGTCGGATTCACCCAACGACGGGGTCTAAGGAAAAGCACTCCTTACGGACTTGGCCAACACAAATTGCATCCCCGTCGAGGCGACTGCTTAGCAAAAGGCAGGAACGGTGGCCTTCACCTTCTTGGAATTCCTCCGACTTGACACCAACAACAGAATCATAAGTACAAAAATAAGGGATGAATCATAAAGAATTTAGAATATCTGTAAGGCGAGGTTCAACTTACTGGTCGAGGGCTTGGGCCCAAACTTTTTTTGAAAGATGACCAGTCATGAATCCCTACGGTAAATGGGAGAACTTGTGCCACCTAGTCAGCAATGTCGACGACCAGGGGAGGGGGATGCCTCTCAGCTACACGAAAGGGAAAGAAACAAGTCAGGAAACACGTAAAAAAAGAGAAAAGAACATGATTCAGTGGACAAATACACTTACGAGCAAAATTCCACTCCTTGGGGAATCTGGTAGGGTTAGCCACCACGTGCTTGGTTTTGATAAAAAAAAATAATTAAACCAAAACCGGCGATTTGCTTTGTACAATCCCTTGGTTCCGCGGTGGCGGAGGTGAATCATGGTGCCCCTATGGAAGTTAGGCGCGAAGAGGTGCAACAAATGGTGGATGGAAACCTTGCAGTCGGCCAATTCCGCATACTTCGTCAGCATGAGGAAAATATTATAGATGTAAACGGAAAGTTGAGTCGGGAAGATGCCATAATAACGGCAGAACTCCTCCGCCAATGGAGGACGAGGGAGAGAATAGCCCACCAGGAATGGGTAGGCATAGAATGCACAATACCCGAGCTGATAAAATTGTATCACGTTGTCCCCTTCCGGCACGATATCAACATGGGCAGGAATGCGGTACTTGTTTCTGACGGCGGAGATATGCTTCAACCCCATCTCAAAAAATACCGGCTCGGGGGCCTGAACAGGCTCTTTAGAGAAGTTGGTCCTAGAAGTTGGGTTTCAGCGGATGAGCTCCTCCACTGTGGGGAAGCTCTCGTCTTCCATAACCATGGGTTCTCCGCCACTGGAGGGCATGGCCACTGATAATGGGGTAGCGTCAGAGACTGTCTCAGAGTTGGGAATCGAATTAGTCATTTTTCGATAGTGGTGTGCAATGGAGCCGAAAGCAGAGAAAGGGTGTTGACTGTGGAAGATATGGAGAGCAAGAACTGAGAAAAAATAAGAAGAAGAAGCCAAATGAAGAGGTGAAGAAGCTAGAAAATGCGAAAGTTTCATTCAGAGGCTTCCCCCCCCCCCTTTATTTATAGGAAACCGGGGCACCCGAACTGGTGCAAGTAACCGTTAGTGGCCCTAGAATCGAAGCGACAGAGGCTCGAGAAACTATGTTCCGCATTGGGAAGATGCGCAATGATGACGCATATGGCTGTGACGTCATCCTATGCCTACCTCGCTGACCACGGCCCTTAGAACGACATGTCACAATCATGACGATGATTAGTTCTACTCGGCCATCACGACGGGATTTCTCCTGAACGATTGTTGATAAGGTCCGGTCGCTAAAGTCGACCAAGAAGACGAACTCAACAAGCAGATGGACTAACTGTATGGGTCAAAATCCAACCAGGTTCGGCAAATGCGAATGAACGAGTTAAGGCTGAGGTCGAGCAGGGCCCTATAGCAAAGAGTCGCCAAGTGAGATATCAAGACCGAGGTCGAGTAGAGAAGCAAAGTAGTAATGACTAGGAATAGTCTTAGAATCACTAAAAGGAATATTCAACTGAATATTCCCCTGGATGTACTTTTTAGGGTTTCCTAGAAATATCCCTTATAAATAGTAAGAGATATGGAATATAAAGGGGATGGAACTTTCTGATAAGAACACTTGTAAGAAGTTGACTCTTGGGAGAATATACGAAAAGCTTGTCTTGCTATTGTCATTGATTTTGTTGTTTATTCTACCTTTCCACTCACACGATCCAAGAACACTTTGTCCATTTTCATATTTAGTTATTGCACGTTGTTGTCAGAAGGAAGAATCATCCACATCATTCAACATTTGGGTGAATCGTTATTCCTATTTACATTCATTGTCATTTATCATATTTATTTCTTACCATTATTCTCTCATTCTTTGACAATAATTAAATACCCCCTAGGTATTCAATTGCCTTGAATGCGGTCTTATTTTATTGACATTTAATAATCTCAGATTTAGGATTTATTATGTTTAACTAGGATTTGTCTGTTATCATCTTATTTAATTGATTTAACAAAAAGCTTAATACTTTTTGGTCAAACAATATTGTTGGACTATTCGAAATCGTTCAACTTTATTTTTTGTTTCACTTTTGATTTATCGATACTCTTGTTGTTAACAAATCATTTTATATTTATTATTGACATAATTCCAACGTCAATTGAATGAATTATAGATATTTAAATTCTTAAAAAAGGTCTAAAGTTAACTAACTTTGTTATTAAGGTATAAAATTACTCTCAAATTGGAGATGTTAGGAATCTAAGAGTAAAAACAATGAGTATAATACTTATAGCCTGTTTGGCCAAGCTTTTCTAAAGCCAACAGTCTTCTTATTAAAAAAAACAATTTTTTTTCGAAAAAAATTACTTTTTTTCAAGAACTAGCAACATGTAGATTACATTCCGGAGGTTGGTAAGAACTGAAGTTTGTAACCCTAACCTAAGTAGGCCTACCAGTAAAGCAACGGGTACCTGATCGGGCAGGGGGCGATTTGGTTTCAAGGCCCTCGCAGCAGGAAGAAGCAGTTGTTATTTGAAAGTAAAGGCTCTCGTTTTTGCCGCTTATTTGGTCTCAACCTCTTCCGGTCTTAAGTTTCTTACTCCTTTACCGAGGTAAGTCTCTCTTCTGTATATGACTTGATAATGGGAGTTAAACTCGCGGCAGAAAGAAAGAAGCATGTAAACCCGTAACTAAAGTCAAAAGGAGGGCTAAGAGGGTCTATCCCCAAAGGAATAAGGAGCAAAGAAATTGGCGTAAAAATATGGGATAGGGGCCATACTACATTGCCTCCTTTTTGTACGAAATTTCCTAATTTTTCACTTTTATTACATTCAATCCAGTTTGAGATGAAAGGATATCAGATAGTCTCATTCAAACAAAAACAATATAGGTAATGGACTCTATCCAAGACTGAGACAACATAGGCTAAAGAAAGGGGCTTAGTTTAGGGGCAGCTAGACGATAAAAGATCAAGTAAGCGGAGGCAATCAAAGAGTATCACCACTTTCTCTGTCTTAGACTCCTTCGACTACTTCGAACGGAATGTTGCGGGGAAAATGGATTAGACTAGCTATTTTGAGGTATCGCTCGTAATGTAATAAGGATGAAGTCTCCTTCATATAATATTGTCCCTAGCTTGCGCCCTATTTGAGACTAAGGCAGGTTTGAAACCCTATCCTATCACCTTTATCAAATCCCTAGATCTCTTCCTTAATGCAACTGCCATATTCCTACGATGGGAATATCTATCCTCGGTTGCATTATGGAAAGTTCATTAAAAAATCTTCCAACATCTCAATATTCACCTTTTTTCAACACCTCCAATCTCCGTATCATGTTTGTTTTGTGACTCTCCATATTTTTCAAATTTTCATACTGTTACGCCCTAGCAAGAAAATGGATGCGATGCAGTTCATGTGTCACGACCACAAAACTACCCTGCCGTGATGGCGCCTAATGCAATACTAGGCCAGCCAATATTTATACTTAAGACATAAACTAGTCTTTAGTTCGAATCATCACTAACACGATATCTCATTAACAAGTCGTTTAAGCATTTTTAAAATAAAAGATGATGAGTAAAAATATCTAAACACAGCCCAAAAATCCCAGAGTCACTGGGTCACGAGCATCTAAAGAAAATACATGAGTCTGACCATATCTCTAATACAAATAAGTCTGGGGAATGCAACTACTACATAAGTAAGAACGAGAAATCATGGTTGCGGACGCGTGCAGCTACCTTGCCAAAATCTCCGAGAGTCCCTGGACAGATAATCAGCTCACTCCGTCCTAGCACCTGGATATTCACACAAGGTGCAGGGAGTAATGTGAGTACGCCAACTCAATAGTAATAAGAGTAAATAAAGTCTGAGAAATACGAAACACATAAATACAAGTCATAAATCCACAGCAGTTACAATTCTTCTTTCAAAAATCGTAGATACGACAATTCATAACGCTTAAAAACCGATTCCAGTATAAATACTTTGAAATTATACTTTTCAACAGTTTCCATAGAAATTCAAGAAGAATTTATTGTAAAACTGACAGAAATCATGAATTGCCTCTTGGGCCAAAATATATTTCATAAACCGCCTCTCGGGCGTAACATCACTCGGAATCAGTCACTCAGCATGCCTCACAGTCACTCAAAATCAGCCCCTTGGGAAACCTCACAGTCACTTATGCCTCCGAATCACTCTTCACTCGGCACTCGGCACTCGCACTCAATAGGTACCTGCGCTCACTGGGGGTGTACAGACTCAGGAGAGGCTCATTCAGCCCAAATGCTATAACAAGCCAAATCATGGCATCAATCACTCTGGCACTCAGCCTATCAATAACATGTTGCCACGTGAAGCCCGATCCATATCATATCCTCACAAATCAGGTCCTCATCCTCACTCAGTCATAAAGCTCACAAGCCACTCGGGCATTTCAGTAAAAACAGGGAACTCGTCCCAAAACATCTTTCATATGCCTCAAGTGGAGTAATGAAACTCAATTAAGCAGTAAACAGGTAAAAATCATGACTGAGTGTAACTTTCAAATCAAAATTTTGAGGAAATAGTAGTAAAAATGCCCCAAGGGGTCCAAACACTTGGCACGAGGCCCAAATACGGCATTCAGCCTAAAACATAGTAACATTCATTAAAACATAAAGTATCATATGATTTGAAATCAAATACGCAACTTATTAGTTGTTGCAGGACGGACCAAGTCACAATCCTCCAACAGTGTACGTCACACACTCCTCATCTAGCATGTGTGCCACTCCAAAATAGCAATACAATGCGAAGCCCAGGGTTTCATACACTTAAGACAATATTTACAATCATTACTTACCTCAAACCGGATGAAAATCTACTCCGCGATACCCTTCCACTCGACTCGGCCTCAACACGCCCTGAATCTATTCAAAAACAGATTCATATCATCAAAATATGCTAAAGGAACAAAACTCACTCGAAACTAATCAATTTACATCAAATATCCCGAAATTGGCTAAACCTGACCCCCGGTCCCACGTCTCAAATTCTAATAAAAAACAAAAAACTAGAATCCTTACACTCTCCCGAGTTCATACATACCAAATACATCAAAATCGGACCCCAAATGGCCCCTCAAGTCCCCAATTTATACTCTCAAATTTCAAGCCCTAATCTCCAAATTTTTCCACTAAAACATGATTAAATAATGAAATAATTGCCATAAACACGAGATACCAGGTCCAAGTAGCTTACCCCACTGAAAACACTTAAATTCCCCCTTGAAATCACAGCTCCAAGCTCCAAAATCTGTCAACAATGGAGGAAAAATGACCAAATTTCGCGAAGGCAACTATTTATACCCTCTGCCCAGTGGAAACCGCACCTTTGGAAATTCCCTCGCACCTGCGGTCCCAGGTTCGCACCTGCGACAAATCACTTAAACACCCAATTCGCATCTGCGGCCCATCACTCGTACCTGCGGGCTCGCAGGTGCGACCACTCTTCCGCACCTGCGCTAACTGCCCAGGCCTTCACTTTCGCTTCTGTGATGCTCATTCCGCACCTGCGACTCCCCATCCGCAGGTGCGGCCATACCAGAAGAACCACACCAGCATTATTTCAGCAGTTCAACTTCTAAAATTCCATTTGTGGCCGTCTGAAACACGCCCGAGGCTCTCGGGGCCTCAACCAAATATGCCCACATGACACATATCAACACACGAACTAAGTCGAAACCTCGGAACACCCGAAACAACATCAAAGCACCAAATAAATCCATAATTCAAGCCTAAGGATTTCTAACTTCTGAAATTCGCCAACGATGCCGAAACCAACCAAACCACGTCTGAATGACCTGAAATTTGCACACACATCCGAAATGACTCTACGGACCTATTCCAACTTCCAGAATTCCATTTCGACCCTGATAGATAACTTTCCGCTGCCGACCAGAAATTTCCAAAAATCCAATTTCGGCAATTCAAGCCTAAATCTACTCCGATCTCCTAATAACATTCTGAACACACTCCTAAGTCCCAAATCACCTAATGAAGCTATTTGAGCCCCAAAACCACGTTCCGAGATCATTTACCTATAAGTCAACTTTCGGTTGACTTTTCCAACTAAATCACCAACTTAAGAGACTAAGTGTCTCATTTCTCTCCACAACCACTCCGAGCCCGAACCAATCAACCCAACGCAACATAAAAGAGCTGAACCATACAAGAATAAAGCAAATCTGGGGGAGACGAGGCTAAACTCACGGAACGACCGACTGGGTCGTTACATCATGATGTTAAGCTGCCAACTAGCTAAGCCACTCTACAGAACTCTACAAGAGATTTTCACCTCAGACGACTCCTCGTTCAATTTTTCGAATTTATTGGATTCTTTCCGCGTTTGATAATTCCCCCCTTCTTCCACTCTGCCCCGAAGAGTAATTGGGATCAATTTGTCACGTTTTCATGTTTCAATGAACACTGTCCATTTTTTTATTATTCTCAAAGGATAATATTATTCTCTTTACCAAACATATTCGGATCCAATCACGATCTTATATATAAGAAGAACAAAAGATGTTTCTTGATTAATCCCTTTGCCCCTCATTCTTCAAGAATAAGGAATATCCTCTTCAAGTTTGAATTTTTCCATTTGGAATGGACTTACTAGTTCTTTTTATATCTATGAAGTAGGGCAAGTATCCTAACTAATTCAATGCTAGGTGACGAGTGAAAACCACAACATGAAATTAATACTCGTTAATTAAAGATAGTATAGTATAATATCGTCTCCACGTGATTGGATTATTTAAACAATGTTCAAGTAATTCCTGGTTTAATCACTATTCACTTGAGTTAAATGATTATGATCTTAGTTTAACTACTAAAATAACGCAATTAACAATTGACAGCAAGGAATTGGGGACTTGCAGAGTTGTTTCTTATCAATGTGAGGGATAAGGGTTTGACAGGATAGGTACAAGATAGCTATTTGGGATTTAACTTTAGTTTAATTCACTCTAATGTTCTATGATTCTCCCGAATTCACTCGATGATTAGTTCAAACGTGTAGTCAAGACACCTCTCTCGATTAAATCTTAACTCTACGAAGCGAACTAATATAAGCACTGTGAAAGTATACAAGCATGCGTTAATTAATTAGTCGTTAAGAAAACGTCTCTCAAATATTCTCCTAACTTGATTTAATCAACAATCCAACAAGCTCTTCCGATTACTTAAAAAATCAATGAATTAAATCAAACAAAATAATGCAAAGATAATCACCAAGATATTCCTCTTTTGATTAAATAAACTGATGAATAAAGTTGTAACAATTCAAAACTCCATAAACGAATTCAAGCAAGAACTAGAGTTAAAATCCATAAATATTTATCAAAATACAATATCTGTCAAATCCTAAGGTAAACTACTCCATAATCATGGAGGAAGTCATCACAAATATAATTAAAGAATGAGAAAACATCAGTCTAATGTTACAATCCAAACTTCCATATTGAATTGATTGAAAGATGATGGAATCTCGTGTCTTGTAGCCTCCAATGATCTCCCAAAGATTTCAAGGTCAAAAGTCCCTTCAAAAACGTCTTTTTGGTATATTTATACCTTGTAGGAGTGGGTCCAGGCAAAATTATCTTTTCCAAACCGAAACAGGACAACTACTCTGAGAAAATTACACAGGCGCGCTGCCTCATGCGGGGCACTAGTGGGGAAGTTCAGAGAGCAAGCTCTGACAGACAGCAGCAAAATGTACTGTCGCACCGCCCGACGCGATGACCCATGCGGCGCGGCAGTGGAGGTTTCCAGAGTGAAATATTTTTTTTCGATTTTTGATATCCAGACTTGGTTCTCGACCCCCCAACGTGATCCTGGCTAATTTGTTGGACTTTTACTCATACTTCAAAGTTTCAACTTGTTGAAGTTAGCTCCAAAGTATCTTGATAGCTAGGAATCATTTCCTGCAAGGCATAAAATACATAATAAGTGCAATAGGCTAACATTTAAGCTCAAACACAAGTAAAATGCAGTAATTAGGATGCAAACTACGACTAAAACACGGATTTCTAGCCTACCATCACTAGGTAACCAAGTTAGTATCCTAGCGGAGCTCTTGAAGGAGGAGCATCCTAATGGATGAGTATGAGCACGTTATTGAAGTGTTTCGCCAAAGCTTTAGAAGAAGAAAAAGTGCTTTCGAGTAGAAGCAGAAGCATAAACAGTTTTGAAAAAGTAGAAAAAACTAGTTTCTCCCCATAAACACTTTTTGAAAAATAATATTTGACAAAAATACATTAAAAACACTTTTTAAAAGCTTGGTCAAACACTAATTGTTGTTTAAATATACTTTTCAAATTAATTAACCAAATTCAAGTTGATTTTCACCAAAATACTTTTGAGGAAAAAACACTTATGAAAATATGCTGGTAGAAGTTATAAACATGTGATGGTTGATGAAGTTGCTAAATACTAAATTTACTAAAATACTAAACGCGACCATTTTCCTTAGTTAACGTGAAAACAGAAATCCTCGGGGGAAAAAAGAGTCAAAGATGGAGCATCTTCAATTCCAAATGAGTCTTGGTTACTTCCACTTCCACAAGCACCCTATATGGGCAACATTCTACGAAGCATTTCACATTTCTCCAAAAGTGACCCCTGTTTTGTGCTTGACATGCTCCAAAGGAACAGCTAATAAGTTTTATCATTAAACGGCACATCTAAAATCAAGAACCAATGGGAGGTTCATGAACAACTACAATATCCAAAGTGTGCATTGCTGAAGATATGAGAAAGATCTTTAGGGCATGTTTATATCAACTTTGACCATAATACTACAAACTAATCCTATTATTCTAAGGAAAAAAAGGAAATTGATAAAAATAGTGTTGGGCTAAAATGGCATAAGAATACTCTTAGCTTTGGGCCAAATCTGCACCATTTTTCTCAAAAGCTTCAACTATTTATTAGTATTTCTCTTTTCTACTTTTCATGTAAAAATTTATTTACACACCCAGCAATAAAATGTTATATGGGGAATTTTTTCTTCCTAAAGGAACTCTTGTTGCACATTTACCTGTTCAGTCACTGTTGTTCACTGCTTGATTCTTTCCTCTCTTTAGTAAAAGATAAACTATAGAACTAAATACTAAAACGGCAAAATTTTACACTATGAACAATCATATGTTGCCAAAGTACCAGCGCTCCGAGGCATGAGAGTTCAAATTAATCCAAAGAAATATAAAACAAAAGAAAACTGAAGAGTGTAACAAACAGTATAATTAATAGCATTAATTTGCTGATTCCCTGGCCATATGGGCGTGCATCGGTTAATTATCATTTTATCTCAAAATAAACATAAGAACAAAGGGGATTTCAACCAAAACACGACCCAATCATCTTTCTTCATTTCTTGACTTGGAACATTTATTTGTCATTACTAGTATAACCTAATCTAAAACCAAACAAAAGAGAACACCTCAAAATCCAGCAATTTTCTTGATTCTAGAGTCTGTCTGCTGCCTAATTCTACTCCTTGAAGACTGTGAAAATTACTTTCTCCCTTAAACCCTACTATTACTACCCAAAAAAAGCCCATTCCATTTGCGGCTAAACTATCTTCACCCTCATCTGCTTCTAAACTTTCAAAAAATCCCTATCACAAAAACAATTTCTGGGTCAGTAAGTCCATTCCTGAGGAAGTATTATCTCTTGGGACGTAACAGCTGGTTGAGTTCTCAAACTGCGTCTTTGTTGATTCACCACCATATTACTCTGGTACTTAAAAACACCACCTAAACAAAAAAAAGATTTTAAATTAGAAAACATTACAACGAATAGTAAAAAAACAATACTAGAAAGTTAATTTGGTACAGAGGTAATTAGTTTATACCATTATTACATTTGGGTTGAATCTGAGGCTGCAGCCGAGAGTCCATTACATCCAAATTCAGATTCAGGGCTTGGACCACTCTTTCTGGCATTAAAACTGTCGAACAACCTGGTAATCGACAAACAAAAATTGACCAAACACATAAGCACAATAGAGCAAATTGTATCCCCTAAAATATAGAGAAATAAATAACATGAGACAATGAGAACGCAAGAAAAATACATGGAGATTTGTGTGAAACAGATCGGATTATACTATTTGAATTTTTCTTTACAGTTCATACCCACCAAAAACACAGACAACGCAAGATAACTGAAAAAACAGAGCCACAATAGTCCAAAAGTCCAGTCTTACATTCCCACTATCAGTAAATTATTAAAATAATATACGCAAAACAAGTTCGAACAACTGTTAAAATCACTGCTACCATGCACATAGTAAAATTATATACGAGCATTTCTCTATTTGAATTTGAAATTAGGTTTATAAAACAGGGGAAATAAAAGGTAGTACCTGTCTTCTTTCTCGTTTCATTTTGTATTCCAGGTCTTTTGGGAATAAAAACCCCAGTTCCAGCACATTCCCGTTTGGGTCCGGTATTTCCTAAGAAAACAGCTCGCATGCCTGAACTAGGCTGAGTCTGCTGCTGCTGATGGTGAGATTGTTGCAGAGTCGTCCAAGCAGAAACTGACCTATCAGCTCCATTTTGGCCTCTCCCCTGATTCGGCTGCTGTTGGTTCCAAAATCTATCTTTTTCGGGACCCAATACTCCTTGTCCTTGTTTCATTATCTGTTGTTGCTTCAACCGTTGAAACTGTATTTCCACAGACAAAAAAAACCAAAAATTTTAATAATTAAAACGAAAGCAAGTAAAATTATTTTCAGCACCAGATAATGAAGTATTGATTGAAGCTTACTTGAGCCATTTGTAACTGCTGGTAAGACTGTGGTGGCTGATTAGAGTAAAACGAACCAAGATTTGGTTTAGAGTTTTTTGGGTCAACAGGAAGTGGACTTGCCTTTCTGTGCGGAGCCCATATTCCACTTTTATGATGACAGAGTCCAGCCTCTTTTTCCATCATCTTCATTCTTGCAACTTCGCCCACTGCTTCATAAAACAAATCCACAACCCCATTTCTAATCTGAGAAGGGCAGTTTGGGGTTACAATTTTTGAGCCCTGCTGTATAGACCCGAGAACACCATATAACGTTGACTGAGGCGAACTTGACAAACCCTGAACCTACACAACGCAAAAACACGAAAAAAAAAAATTAAAACCTAAGTTAAGCAAAGCAAACTTAAAGAAGCAAAAAGAGTAAAAAGAAGAAGAAGGTATATATACCTTGTGGTTTTCAAGAGTGGAGTGAGCCATTTGACGAGTTAACTCAGTCATATAATCTTCCTCATCACTACTCTCTGTCTCCGTTGAGCCTACAACTGACTCCACCGGCGAACTCAGATCCGAGTTCGGACCCAACATGTATGAGAACTCGTTCTTAAAATCACACCCAAAGTAACTCTTCCTTTCATTTTCCTCTCCTTTACTGTTAGTCTTAAACCCTAAAAGAATGTCATCATCAGTTAGAAACTGCGGCGGAAGCCTAAACTCACACTCCTTTGAGTATTCCTCCATCTCAGAGAGCTTTGAATATGAAATTTTGCAGTTCCTTTAATGGGATTATTATAGTGGGAAGAGGAGGAGGAGACAGTTGATGATTATATAAGTAGGAAAAAAATAGTGAGACAGATAATGTGTGGGGTTGTAAAATGTAAATCCGACGTGTGTTGGTCTTCTAATGTTTGATGCTCACTTGCGGTGTTGGCGATTGCACTGCACGCGGATGCCAGGTAAGATGAGAAATAAGATTGCACCGATTTGGGCTCCGTGTATCTGCTGCACGTCTGTCACGTGAGTGGTGGTGGGCCCACGTATGGAAGTGGAATAATACAGCTCCATATTTTCTTGAGGTATAATGGAACTAGTTAATTAAAATAATTAAGTTCTTAATTAATGCTTAGTTGAAGGAAACATGAAAGCATGTCGTTAATGACAACGTGTTGGCGCCTTTGTGATTGGTCATAATGGGTGGTGGTAGTGGCAGCACACAACTATTCTCTCCCACTCCTAGCAATTCGTGCTTTGCATGTAAAAGTAAAGTGTGGCTTCTTTTTCATTTCGGATCGAGATACATATGATAATTTACCTTATATATTGGCATTATGATTTAGCTAAGTGATAAATTATTAAAAAATCACTTGACAATATTCAGTAGAGTTTGTAGGGATATTGTCAAATAAGAAAAAATCGGTTAAAAACTATATATGCAATCCCATTACTAAATTAAATCTTTTATTATTTAATTCTGTTTTGAATCTTATATGATAATTTTAAATTCAATTTTATTATAGATCTTGCATTATTTCAATTCTGTTTAGGCTCCTTCATTACAGTGAATATTATCAGTTGAAAGGAAGGTTGAGATATATTTTGACTCTTATATAACACAAGTTTGATTTATCTTGAATACAATATCTTGCAAGTACATATTTTTTTTAAATTAGTATTTGATTAACCATCTATATCTATTAGAATTTATCAAATACTTTAAATATAAATAATTTTATTTTTTTAGATTAAATAGTAACATTACGTTGATTGTGAGGCGGAATCACGATTAAAAAAATTATTATCGGCAACAAACCAAGCGGCAATGTGTTTTTATTTATTCAAATAAATTAAACCTAAGTCGATCCATAGATAAAACTTAATTTGAGCATATACTATCAGTACTTTTACTACTATTACTAATACAACAATAATATACCCAGTAAAATTTTCTGTCCATTTATTTGTTACATCAAATTAATTCAAATCATATCCAAACTTTTAAATTGAAAAATAAAATAAAATAAATTTTATCCAAGCTTTTGAATAAGCAAAGAAAACTAAAGGACGAAAAAAATACTTTGAAATTTTGGTAAAGTGTAAAGTATGAGCATATGCACTTCTATTTAAGTCTATTATTATATTAAACACCAAATAAAATGATTATATAAAAGTTTTATAGTAGGAAATATAATATAAAAAAAAGGAAAATAGAGAGGGTAAGTTTTATACCTTGAATTAAGTTTAAAATAAAATGAATATATTAAATATATAATACTAAAAATATTATTGATAAATTTAGACAATAATCTGAGCAGTGGAACAAAAGAATAAAAGCAAATAAAAAATTTATTACAAGAAAAAAAACTAAATTTATCTATAATATATAATAATGGGAGTAGCAGCCACGATATGGATAATATTAAGTTATGGTAATGCAATAATATGGACAAAGAATCAAATAGCAAATATATATATATATATATATATATATATATAAAAGACTTATTTAATTTTTGAGAAGAGAAAGTTTTTCAAATAATAATGAGAGAAGTCATACTATACGGATAAGATATACGTATTTAAAAATATTATGTAGATAAAACTAAAGCAAAAAGTATAGACATTTGACATAATTTCAAGAAATAAATCAAAAATAGAAAGATATATTTTAAATGTTTATGTAGTTAAATTCAATAGAAACTAAAAGTCATTGGGCATGCAGGTTGATTCTCTTGCTCCATTAACATTTATTTTTTAGAATCGAACGTGTGATGGATGTAGTGTGGATTCGAACAATTTTAAAGTTATTTTCAAAACAAAAAAAAAATGGTCATGGGCAAGTAATTTGATTCAATCAATTATAAAAGTAACTTCAATAATATTACGGAAGTTAAAATCAATTATAAATGTACATACGAACAAGATGAACTGATATCAAGCTATACATCAATATATTTTGTGAAAAATTTATTTTAAAGTATGAAGCTACTTAGAAATCAACTGAATTAAATGTCAATTGTGTTACTTTACTGTGAAACTAATTATCCAAAATTTTATAGTTTATCTTATGTCTCAATTGTTTGGAAGAAATACATTGACTTTTTAGTTTTTTCTATTAATGCTAACAACTACTATGATAAAATAGATAGAAATGAGAGTATAGATTCTTCTCTAAAGGCTCAGGTACGGACTGTGAATTCTTAATTTGTTGTTGATATTTTATATTCTCATAAATTATTTTAGCCAATTGATTGAGCAGTTGTCGGGGTTAGTATAAATGTATAAATTAGAATGAAATATATTTGAAAAAGCTAAAAGTATAGAGGAATATAATTACACAATTTATGATTGCTATTTATTCAAAATAAAGCGAATAAAATAAATCAGATATAAATTTTGTTTAATTATTTGTTTCTTTTAGAAAATGTGCATGGTAAAAGAGAAATACTAAAAATACATTTATGTTATGAAATAACGACTGTAAAGAAATAAACTGAAGACAAGTATAGATAGAGAGAAATTGATGTCTTATTCAATTTTCAAACTGATGTACAAAATGAAATGAAATCTCCTCTATTTATAGAAGAAAGGAAGTTGTTGTGTAAGCTGCTACTGCAAGCTGCTGTGTAAGCTGCTACTTCAAGCTGATGTGTAAGATGCTTGTAAGTTTCTTGTAAGTTGCTACTGCACCAGATATAGATAATCTTCTACCGGGGATAATATTTATCCATAACGGAGTACTGAAATGATAAGCTTCTTCAGGAAGCTTATTTCCAATAGAGTACCAAATAGATAAACATATTTACGGCGGAGTCCCATATGAATAACCTTCTTCACGAAGCTTATGAACATCCATAATATAATATATATATTTATAACACTCCCCCTTGGATGTTCATTAAAAGATAATGTGCCTCATTAAAATCTTACTAGGAAAAATTTCGTGGGAAAAATCCTAGTGAAGGAAAAAGAGTACACATATTTAGTAATACGCATTGCTAGGTGGCTCATTAAAAACCTTATAAGGAAAACCATGTGGGGAAAAACCTTAGTAAGGAAAAAAGAGTGCATCGCATATTTTACTCCCCCTGATGAAAACCTTGTTTCAAATATTTGAGTCTCCGCATTCCAATCTTGTATACCATCTTCTTAAAAGTTGAATTTGTAGAGAATATTATCCACCACTATTTCCGATCGATTTAAACTAATCTCATCAAACCAAGAAGTTGTTGCAAGTCATTTCATTGAGTTGCTTGCAACCTGCCTGCATCAACTGCTTGTAGATAAACTTCAATGGAGTACTAGATGGATAATCTTCTTCAGGAAGATTATCTACAACAGAATAATAAATGGACATCCACAATAATATTTTCGTAATACTCCCCCTTGGATGTTCATTATTATGTGCCTCGTTAAAACCTTACTAGGAAAAAATCCCGTGGGAAAAATCCTAGTCAAGGAAAAAGAGCACACTAATAATATACATTGAAAGCCGCCTCATTAAAAACCTTACCAGGAAAACCCAGTGAAAAAAACATGAGCAAGGAAAAAAGAGTACATTGCATACTTTACTCCCCCTGATAAAGACTCTCTGTAGGAGAAGAGTCATATCTTGCTAGCAAATTAGCATAAATATTATGCTAGGCCTTGTAGCATTAGCAAGATACATTAGTGCACTAATTGTACTGAGATAGGGTACTTCGGGACCAAGGAGTTCCTCATCCTCTTCTGGAGGTCGGAACAAATCCTTATTTACCTCAAGTGATCGAACAATCATTGGTGTACTCAATGGGTGCGCTTTGTCCATGTAAAAGCAATTTAAGACCCTTTTTGTATAAGTAGATTGATGGATAAGGATTCCGTCTGCTAAATATCCAATTTGCAGACCAACACAAAGTTTTGTCTTTCCAAGATCTTTCATCACAAATTCTTTCTTAAGATATTCAATAGCCTTTTGGAGCTCTTCTAGAGTTCCAACAAGATTTATGTCATCAGTATAAACAATAAGGATAACAAATTCTGATGACATCTTCATTATAAAATACATGGACAAATAACATCACTTACGTAACCTTCTTTCAGCAAATATTCACTGAGGCGATTATTCCACATGCACCCAAATTATTTTAAATGGTACAGTGACCTTTGTAATCTGATCGAGTACATTTCTCGAGACTTTGAACTATATGCTTCATGCATTTTAAATCCTTACGGGATATTCATATAGATTTAATCAAATGAGTCATATAGGTTATGACTTGCATTTAAATGGCATGACATCTTCGGGTGTCTGGACTACAGGTCTGATCCTCACAATCTTTTACAATATTGTGCACTATATTGTATCAAATATATCGTTGACGATCATTTGGTATCGGTTCGCAAGCGAAATAACTTGTTGAGATCTCATTACTTTCTTTATTTCAGGTACCCGAACTTCTTCTGGAGTTTCATGAAATGTTATGTCGTGGGCTCTTCTAGAGCTTATTTCCTCCTTATTATGATCATTTTGTTCATTTGCTCCTATCCTTTTCAAGGGTTGTTACCTTTAGAACTGATTGGTCTACCACGCTTCGTGCGTACAGTAAACCCCATCCTTCAGGGACTTTAATTTTAATAGGAGCATTCACAGCTGAAATATGAATGGATCAGCAAATGCTTCTGGCATTTGACTTGAATTATCTTTTGAGTGAGGATCATACTAATGATAATTCGATTCATAGAGCATATTTTTCAGCTGTTTATTCCATTACCCAAATGTTAGAAAAAGTAACATATATTCCCAATATTCTTTGGGAAACATATCTTTGTGCATTGTGGTAGGAAAATAAATCATATACCACACATCAAAAGATAGTAGTAAAAATATTTGGTTTCTGATCCTAAACCAATTGTGAGGGAAAGACTTATCATATATTATTGGCATGATGCATACAAGTGCTGCTATATGCAATTTAGAAAATCTTAGATCAACATATGAGGCTTTGTTCTCATAAGCGATAGTTTAGCCTTTAATATGAGGTATTCAATGTTAAACTAGATTGGATATAAACCAACATCATCAAGATCAATTATCTTGATTTCATAATTTGAAATTTATGCTCTTAATAGATAAAAGTAATTTCAAATGCCAAACTGCAGGTTGACAATAATCGTACATGTAACCATCTCATATATGCATCTATAAGTGGTTCATACGATAGATGAAAGGCCCATATTCACCTTTTATATATTTCAGATTAGGGTCTTAGTCTCAACTTTAGCTAATATAAATAATTTGTTATGAGAACAAGCAACACAAGAGAATTCTTGAAGAATCTTCTAGTTCTTCAGTATATGCTTATCTGAATTCTCAAATAGCTCATCTAAAAATGGCAAATGGAAACTTCAGGTTTATCATGGCATGAGCTATATCTTAGTAAACTTCTGGTTTACTATAGCATAAACTTTTGCATTACTAAACTTCTGATTTACTGTGGCTACTTTTGTATTAGCAAGTTTCCGATTTACTGTAGCTACTTTTGTCTCAGTAAAACTTCTGGTTTACTGTGACTGCTTTTGCATTAGTAAACTTCTGGTTTACTGTGATACATGATGTAGTACAAATTAAAGAATAAGGCGGGTAACTTCGCGCATACATATTATCTTACCCCCTGTGATTGTGGAAACATGAAGATTTCAATCTTCTAATCGTTTGTAGTCTCAACATGATAGCCATTTATATTATTAAACTTCAGGTTTACTACAACATATGTTTTGACCATAATCATATAATAATAATCACATATTTGTATATAAACTCTTCTAGAGCCTTCATTTATTATCCACAATCTAATATTTATCAGACACTACTGATGTCATGTGTCTTCTAGACAAGTAATTAGTTTTTCAGGAGTTATTGATACATTTTGTACTATCAAATACTGCTCAGACACTTATGGTATCATGAGAGAATATGGTAATCAAATAAATAATATAAAGACAATTCTGAATTATAAATGTAAGAAATTTAGAATTTCAGTAATTTTACCACAAACTTTGTGACGAATGTCTCCTTCAGGGAGAAATGCCATTAACATCTGAATATTTTATATCTAAGCGGCAACCACATAGTCAATACATCCTTCAGGGAAAGATATATGAGTTGTTATTTCCTTCGGGGAACTCAATAACTAACCATAATATATTAACATGGTGCAGTAGAAAGTATTCTACAAGAATGCATTTGCCTTAGAATGATACTTAATAAAATTTCCAAGATGCTTTACGTACAACAGGTACGTGCGGCAATGATTTTTATGCCACAAAATAATATTTATATCCTCTGTTATTCTAGCTCTTCAGGAGGTGAGTAGAGGTATTTCTTCACTCACTCTAGAGAATGAAAATGTGCTTAAAAATAACTTTGAATAACTCATTATTTTGTTTAAGCATGGAAAGGCACACTTTCATAATATATTCCTACTTCAGGAGGAAATTTCAATTGTGTTACTTCTTCAGGAGAAAATTTAAAATACGAAATATTGAGTATATATTCTCTCAATCATATTATCTCTTCTGGAGGTGAATTGTAATATATTTACATCAAGAGCGCATTCATATATTGTCACATTCACTTCAAGGAATGGATTAATATTTATCAAAAGTTCTTATTCTTCAGGGAATGGAACATAATTATCTGAACGTGCATTAACCACATCACATTGTGATGCTTCAAACCTCTTTTAAGATATTTGCTACTTCAGGAGCAAATCGAGGCATGTACGTAGTATGGAGAATTTTTCTCTAACTTATCTTCAATTGTAACCATAACAAGCCTAAATTATCACTTCTGGTGGCCATAGGCATATACCACTTCTGGTGGTTAACAAAACTTAGTTACAATGAGATATACAAAGTATTGCCACTTCTGGTGGTCGTACTCTGTTAGAGTTCAAGTGAACCATAAAATTAAGTCATAACAAGACTTGGGAAATATGCCACTGCCGGCGATTATATATTTTTTGAAAACTTCCATAATTAGCCATGAATAGAGATGAATATCATGGTCCCTTCTCGTAATATTTTTATTCAGGAACAAATTTATGGCATGAAGTGCTAAGTGAACCAATTGGGCTCCTTATGACCAAAGAACAAAAATCATAATGTTAGTAGCAAGAAACAAGAATGTTTGCATGAAAGAAGTACTAACCTTTTGAGTAGAATTCTTAATTATAGCGATTGGATCTGATTTATATCTATAGACTTTCGCTAACTCAACTCGACAAATAGCTAGAGTTAAGCAATATATGAAAGTGCAAAATTAATGTCACAAGTCATTTGCTACAAACCTACTTCAAGATAGCAAAGCAGCAAGGGAAAATAATTTGTCGTTTATAAAGACAAAGTGATGTAGTAAAACTTTAAGCCAAACATGGAATCATTTCCATGCTTACTTTGCTAATATAGAAATAAAATACTGACACCAAAGAAATATCAATTGTTCAACCCAATGTAAAAATGGTAGAAATCCATAAATACAACAATTTGATCTTACTTACAGGGAGAACCGATGCCTTCGGACGAGGATAACTACGTCTTTCAAAGTATGTGTTCAAGGCAGAGTCTCGTGCTGATAACGTGTTATGAAATAACGATTGTAAAGAAATAAACTGAAGACAAGTATTGATAGAGATTGATGTCTTATTCAATTTTCAAACTGATGTACATAATGAAATGAAACCTGCTCTATTTATAGAAGAAAGGAAGTTGTTGTGTAAGCTGCTACTGTAAGCTGCTTGTAAGTTGCTTGTAAGCTGCTACTGCAAGCTGATGTGTAAGCTGCTTATAAGTTGCTTGTAAGCTGCTACTGCACCAAATATAGATAATCTTCTATCGGGGGTAATATTTATTCATAACGGAGTACCGAAATGATAAGCTTCTTGAGAAAGCTTATTTCCAATAGAGTACCAAATAGATAAACATATTTACGGCAGAGTCCCATATGAATAACCTTCTTCAGGAAGCTTATGAACATTCATAATATAATATATATTTATAACAATTTAAAATTTATAAAACTAACAATACATTTATAATTGCTAAATAAAATTGAAACTCATGAAATTGAAGAGTTTTATCAGATATTTTTGCTTACGAATAATGATTTGAGCAGTCCACTATGTCATAAAGGTATCATTGAAATTGTTAAAGGTAAAGTAACTTTAATTCTGTGATTAAAATTAAAGTACATTAAAATTGTTGATCAAATTCCGATCAAACTGTTAATATGTTGGTAATTGTCAAAAGTGAAGATATGTTGATTGTCAATAGATCATTTAGTTTGTCTTTTCAACATCAAATACTAAAGGGTCATTTGGTAGGAGTATTAGAAAAAATAATACAAACATTAACTTTATGTATTATTAATTCTTTATTGGGTATTATATTTTTTCAAAATATGTATAACTAGTATAAGTATTAATTACTAAATATTTTTTTTAATTATTACTCCATATAATGTTACTACATATATGTGAGGTTATAATATTTGAGTTTCTGCCAATAGTTATTCCTTTATGTATATAAAATTTATAAAATGTTATGGGATTAAAATAATTCCGCACATCGTGCGAGTACAAATATTAGTTGATAAATTAGATAAATGATAAAGATAAATAAGAAAAAATTATTATTCTTTTGAACCCATTGAAGATGATAAGTCACTATACTGTTCATTTTTTATTTATTTATTTTTTAATTACAGCACAAAAGTATTTTATCTCATAGTACAAACTGAGGTAAGGGTAAGCTTTAAATGGAGTAGGAATGTTGTTCTGGCTTACTTTTACAGAGAATTAGTTTGAAATATGTTTGTGGAATATTCTAGAAAATAATTGTATATTTTTTACTAATACGTGTGGAAAAAAAAATTACTAGTTCAAAAAGTATGTTTAAAATTAAGTACTAAGCATGGACCATTAAGGAGATTGGAGACATTGGACTCGTTATGAATTTTGTGGAACTCTATAGGAGTAACAAGCATGGAAATAGGCAAATAGTGTAGAAGTAGTAGCAAATAGGCGACAAGGTCAGAGTGTATTTCGTTTAAAGCCTGTAAAACTGTGAGCTCATGAGAAGATCTGCCTACAGAGATCTCTTTGTTCTATAGGGAGATACACAAGAATTGTCACAAAATGTAATCCTATTGTGCACGGATTTTTTTTCCCTTCCTTTTTCTTCTCTTTAATCCGTTGATAAGATGGGTTCAAAATCAGAAAATCAGAGAAGTAAAAACATATTAGTTCAATAAGATAAAATATAAAAAATAATTTTTGAGTCCACAAGTTGTTTATATGTTCTTAAGAAATTTAATCTCATTATCGTTGCCCAAAGTTATGAATTACTTCCTCCCCTGATAGAACGAAAAAAATTATTTGTAATACTAGCAATCGAAATTATAGAACTTCAGAGACCTCAACAAACGAAGCAAATCACACTTGATATTTTGTTTGTTTGAAAAAATAATACAGCAATGTAGAAAAGAAGGGTGAGAAAATTTTCAGATTTTCCATGTCTGAAAAATGAGGCTAAGCCTCTAAGGGGTTGTTTGGTTTGAATACGGCTTATGCCAGGATAAATTATGTTGGAATTAGTTATCTTGGTATTATTTTTTATTCACTGTTTAATATGTTGTATTAAAAATAATAATTGCATAATTTATAAGAAGAAGATATAAGTTATCGCGACAGTAATTACCCCACCCTCTACAAGGTATAAGTTATCCCTGTACTAATTTTAATCCCGGGATAACTTATATCAGGTTTGCTAACCAAACAAAGTATTAAGGTGGCATTAAATTTTTATACCAGTATTATACCTTCTTCTACCTCATACCAAACAACCTCTAAATTTATAGACAATGGAAGGGTGAGATGAAGAGGTGCAATCCAAAAGATGCGTCTTTCATTTCCCATTCACAACCTTTGAAAAAAACCCAACAATCCCTACGTGAATGGGGAATAGCTATATGATGAAAACATGCATAAAAAAATTGTGTGATTCGCAAGTAAGGATTAATCGCATGTGGATAAGTAGGTTTCTCTATGAACTTTTCGTAGTGAATTTATGTCGGATATACTCGGTCAATCGGTATATTTGATATCTTTGAACCGTCGAGCTTTGGTGTATCTCTAGACAATCATAAGTCGCACAATCAATCATTAAACGTCTTTGGTTTTCATTGTTGTGTTCGTTTCAACCACGAACACTGCCTGGTTCATAAGTGCATAGAAAATGGCGTTGCTGAATTCTTCTTGAAACGGCTTACACTTCACACTTACGTAAGTGATTTCTAAACGTGTAATACTGTAGATACACTATTTGATATGCCATATATCAAACTTAGAAACCATTAGAAAATCTTAATGCTTTATCCTTGGTATTAAACATTGTCTCATTACGATAATGGATCAACAATTTTATTTGACAATGTTGAACCGTCACTAATGACTTTGTTTGATCTCATTGAACCTAGATTTTGGGATTTCCACTCTTCTAGGTAGAGTTACTATCACAATGACTTATCCTCGGCCATAGTCTCATTCCCTTCGATGATCTCTCAACTACCCCTCTATTTAGGCCTTGTATTAGCGGATCCGACACATTATTCTTTGATTTTACGTAGTCAATTGTGATAATTCCACTAGAGAGTAGTTGTCTAACGGTATTATGTTCTCGCCGTACGTGACGAGATTTTTACATAATGCTCCCAACTCTTCTTATTGCCGTTTGATTGTCGCAATGTATGAATACACGTGCCAAAGATTTGAGCCAAAATGAAATTTCTTTCATAAAATTCCGAAGTCATTCATCTTTTTTACTGGACCTAAAGCTATAAACTCGGACTCGCGATGCATGTGTGTTTGGACGACTTCCAAAACAGTGCTCCTCCAACCCAAATTGTTTTACAATAAGAAAAGTATTTTTTTTAAAAACTAATTTATAAAATAAATTAATTTTAAAAGTTTAATCAAATGTGCTGTAAGTGACGTCCCAGTGTGAGTTTAGATGCGAGGTTCAATCAAAAAAAGAAGGAAAATTTTTTCTCCCCTTTCCCATTCTGTAAGTGCACAAAATGAAATTAGAATTCTTGTCTGTTGGGGAACACTGGAGTTTCTTCCACAAGTGAGCAAAGGATCCGATTTTTTGACGATAGACCGACGTGGCATTGAGGTGAAAGTTGAGGGTCGGCGGTTGAACTGCCCACCTTTTTTGTCATCAAGGTTAATGGGCCCGTCTTTAGCTGCTACGTATACAACCCCATCGTTTTCACTATGAGACACTGCCGGCGCTTGTTTCGCGCCTTATTTTCGCGCCATTTTACTTGACGCTCTAAATTTATCTTCCGTTGTAGGTTGAAATTAAATCTATTCTTACCGATACAAAGTGAGCAACATTTGTACAATATTTTCTTAAGGATTATTTTGATTTTTTTATTATATTTAATTTTTTTATTTTTTAAAGGAAAAAATATAAATTTATCATAATTGAGTTTTCCTTTTTATAGAAGTAAATTATAATTCTTTCATGTTTGGATAGTTTTTTTTCTTGTCGGAAAATGTTTGAACTTCTATAAATTGAGGATCTTTCCTTTTCATTCAGTAACATCCATAATGTAGCCGTATGAGGTTTGAGAGTCATATTTAGAGGGAGAACTTTAAAAGACAAATGTTAGTGTGTCACTTGTGTTTGCCTTTTCGTGAGGTTGTTCTCTCGTATTATAGTAGATTGCTCATCTCCGCGGTAGACATAAGTCAATTGGCCAAATCACGTGAATATTTGTGTCTCCTTTGATATATTTCTCTTTGTTATATGATTTATCGTCGTTCAATGATTACTTTGCTAGCTCTCGCATGACACATGATCCTTCTTTGTCCTAACATATTTGAGTTTTTTTAACACATACCTTTGAGTTATGCAAAATGGTCCGAATTTCGAATATTTAAATAGTTGATTTAAATATTTGAAGATATCAAAAGTATGTGTAGTAATGAAATAGTATCAATTCTTTGAGACATTTCAAAATTTTTAGAAATATGTCATATAATTGGGGAGGAATGAAATACTATTATACCATGCAATTTATTTCATTCGTATGAGACGAAAAAGACAAAGCCCCAAAATACTGCCGATTATGAATCAAGACCGAATGGACAAAGTCCCGAAACAGCGAACAACAACAGTAAAGTATGTGACATGTTAGATTTTGGACATGAAACCTCATTGGCGAAGAAAAACATTTGACCATCGAGGTCAAAAATAGATGCCATTAGGACGTTTTCTTAATATGCCTTTATATTACAAAGAGTGACAGCTAGCTGGAAATTTTTTGTGCTTTATTTATCAGCTTCTATATATATATTGTACAGACAAAGTGGGACGGCATGTTGGGGAACAACTTTTCTTCATTCCTATCTGTTTTAAAGTTAAAAAGAGAGTTAGATAATGAGTTCCCATGTTCCTTTGCCGTAGTTTAAAGTCTCCGGCAACAGGCATTACTTACTCTATGATTTCATTTGAATAGAAAAAATCATTATAAAATCACAAATTCATTTCCGAGTGATCGAATAGAAAAAGCTTTGGTACTTAATAGGGACGATCTATTTGAAAGTGACGTTTCTTTTTTCATAAGGAGATTCATATTCAACATTCTTTTACTCTGCGCCGAAAGAAACAGTGCTGATCTCTTCCCGCTTAATTACAACCCTAAATGTCATTTTCATAACAAAGTCTAACATACTTAGCAACTGTTTTCTGCTTATCTAAGAGCCCGTTTGGACATAATCTTTTTTTCCTTTTTCCAAAAATATTATACTTTTTTTTTTCCGAAATCAGCGTTTGCTCATAAAATTTTCAATTTCACCTAAAGATGCATTTTCTGAAAAAATTTGAAAAACTCCAAAAAGCTATTTTTCAAAATTTTCGCTCAAACCACTCGCAAAACTTCAATCCCAAACTGAAATTTATGTCCAAATACAACTCTAATAAATTTCAAATACTATTTTTGCTTGAAATTTTTTTTCACCATTTTTTATAATTTTACAATTCTTATGTCCAAACGCCTACTAAATCAAATCTTTGCATTTGGGATTTGGATTCAACGGTCACAGATTCTTCACGGGTTTCCCTCCAATTTTCCAACTGCCAGGGCCCACGTTTTGCACATTTGTGGGCCTTATTTCCAATCAACTGTTTGCCCGGCCCATATGCTCTTCATATTATAGAGTACCTACTTGTTAGGAGTAATTTCAGTTGTAGGACTTTAGTTTTGTGTTATAATTTCTTTAATGTGAAATAAAATCTCCTGGACAACTTCTTGTCGTTTTTGAAGGAAATTTCGACCATTTCTTCTTATTATTTGCAGTGTTTTAAAAGGCGTGGGCATTAGACGAGGTATATTATATATGCCACAGCGACGCGTAAGCCCCATAAATATTTAATTTTTAATATTTTATAAAATAATATAATTACAATAAATATTTTGCATAAAAATAAAAAAAAAATATAAATATATGAAATATATATATATATTATACTAAAAGTAGGAAGCTCACAAGTACAAAGTTAGATTACCAAAATGCCCTGCAATAGTTGGATGACCCATTTATCCTTTACTTACATACCACTTTTTCTATAACATAATTGTACCAGAAAGTAAAATTACCTTCCAATAAATAATTAATATGGTTGTAGTACATAATGAATAAGGTGAACGGGAAGAGAGTCACATGGAATTTCTTGTATCAGCCTAGCACTTAATGCAGTATATTAAATGTTTTGGAAGAGCTTTCATCTTCCAATACTTACTACAAATAATAGTTCAGAATGTTACTGCCTATTTACTACATATTCCACCATTTTCAGCTTTCTCTATTTTGTGGTCTGATGATGCTACTCTTTGCTCTTCCTCTCTAGCTCTTTATATTTTAATGTCCTTATCTGCATATATGTACGTGTGTGCTTGTGGTAAGAATAGAATTTTACAAATCGGGGGTTGAGAGATCGTCATGGTTTATGTTAAATGAGTATTTTGTTAATTGTTTTATGCAGTTAATTTTAATTCTCTACTTGGGATTATGACGATTTCTTAAAGTCTTGAAAATTGTTTGTTTCTTACCTTAAAATAGTTGCGTTAATATTATAATTTACACCTTATTAATGAGACTTTGGGGACTCGGTAAACTGCGTGACTCTGTTCATCCTCGTATGAAGATAAATCCATTCAAATTTTAACATAAAAGGACCAATATTATCACTTTTATCAGAGGTTCTGCAAATTATGTACTCATATTCGGACATTAAAGGGAAGGAGATGTTTTAATTAACAAAAACAAAAATTAAAAAATTATGATCTTTAAAACCTTTAGGGTTAGCGTATGAATACGTGTACTATTTTTGTACTTTTAAAATTTTGTTCTACTCACAAAATAATATTTAGTCAGATAAAATTTCCTCCTTCATTATATAATTAAAATAAGCAATGATCAGAGTCCAATATTTTCAAGGACTTAAAATAGAAGTTCTTAGCTTGAATTTTTCAGATTTTGTGATTTATTAATGCAATTCTTTTCTTATAATTTATCATAATTTAAAACGTTTTACTATCCATGTATAAAATTAAAATATATCATACACTAACAAATAATAATAATGCCCTCTACTTTCTTTCCCTTCTCATAATTAATATCAACAGAATTTATATTTATGTGTTTATTTGTAGAGTAATATTCTCCTTATCAATAGTATTTTTTTCTCCAAACTACTTATCTTCTTTGTCTTTTATGTCTTGAATATTTGAAAAAAGAATGATGTTTTCATGCAGGATCTGTGGAGATGCTTTACGAAAGTGGCATAAGAGATGGACTCACAAGTTTTGAGAATAATCCAGCATTATCTTATTTCATATGTCACTTCCATAATTCTATATATTAAAAGCTTGATTTAATTCTACCAAAGTAACTTCAATCGCTTCGCGATTTCCTTTCCTTTGGTGTACTTCCACATGGGGAGAGTAGTATACTCTTTGATTATCCATTTATTTATTTTCACGCACTATATTACTAAATGATTGGTCCTTATTATCTTTTCATAATTTGATTTTATTTTAAACAATGGTAGGAAAAAATGTGACTATATTATATTGAAATTTAAGTTATATGACTGACATTTTAGACCATTCAATTTGAAATTTATCTTTCTATTTGCTGTTTTTGCTATCTTTCGTAACAATAATGAAACATATTTAGATTATGAGTTACATTGTTAATCTTTTTCTTTCAATATTTATTTTATAACTCGAGTAGTTCTTTATAAGATTTTTTGTATAAATTAATATGGGATTCACGCGCAACGCGCGTTTTCAGAAACTAGTATATATATATATATATATATATATATATATATATATATATATANGAGAGAGAGAGAGAGAGAGAGATAGAGAGATAGATAGATAGATAGATAGATAGATAGATAGATGTGCTTCATCCCCACAAAAAATTAGTCAAAATAATTTGTTATACGCTATTTAGAAGCTCAAGTAACTTGAGTCGAAAAGAATAATGTTTTCTACATGAAAGAACAAAAAGGATGAGTAACCTGCAATTTGAACTTTGAACTTGCTTCTACGAAGGATAATGCAGTTCTCTTTGTAATTGTAAAAAAAATGAATATTCGTTGCTTTTGGATATTAGCAGACTAGCGGAAACAATAAAAGACCATGAATTGAGGTTTCAATCTATAAAAAGGGTCGTAACTTTTAAATTTAATACATTTCAGTTTCTTTTTAAAACTTTTGAGTAACTACCAAGCTGAATATTGATAATTGGTATTATATGAAGGACTTATTTAACAAATTTTGTTTAAATTTGAAAAATCTTTGGGGGCTAACCCCTCACTTAAAAAATGCGCCCCGAACGCCTGGGTGTATGCCTCTTGAGACTATCGCCCCACACCATCGCCCCGGAGTGTTTTTGGTGTGCTTTCCCGTGGCTCGCACCGAAAATGCCTTTTAAAACACCGATATGTGTACTTTCATCCTTAAGTCACAGTAATCGTGAAACAACTCTATCAGTTGATGCTTTTTGACAATCTGTACTTTGACTTGGTCAACTTATGACCGAAATGGAATAAAAGAGTAATTCAGTCGATACAAGATGCTCTTGAAGTGGGGGCGTGCTGTCCCTATTGGGCTGGGGCCCTCCTATTAAGGCCCGACTGTCGGGGCATAACCACCCTCTTACTTCCCATATGCGAGGTGTCGTCTTAGACTTCCTTGACTAGGATCACTTCTACACCTATAGCGTTCGTGATCGACCTCCTCAACTTTGTATCAACCAAAAGGAAAAGCGAAACATCCCTCAATCAAGGGAGTGGTTACGTATTGTATGTCCCCCTTATTCCGGACATGCTATGGTACCTCGTAATGTCTAGGAGCAGGTCGAGTCCGTATCGCCGTGGAGCACAACAACGTTTGGATTTGATCTATTTAATCGACAATTCATCCGAGGACGCCAAAGAAACTCCAAAAAGTGTTGGCCCAAGAAAGGAAATAGTTTTGAAGATTGACAAAGGAACTCCGAGATGAACTAGGTCCAAGACAGGTGACATAGACCAACAGAGTTAAAGGCACATGAGATGCATATGCATGAAATAAATGTATTCTGGTAAAATTGAGATATCTTCTGATAGAAAATATTGCAAAAACGAAATTGGAGAAGGACTCCTTATTCAATAAGAACAAATCCTAAGATAAGGAAGGATTTAGGAGTTGAGTTTGACTAGAACTCTTCTACCAAGGAAGAGTGGCATTAGGATTCTAGTTAATTCCTTATCTACTAAATCCTATATATATTGCAGAATGTTCTTATTGTATAGAGACACACAAAAATAGAAAATTATCAAGAATTGGGAGCAAAATTCGTGAAGAAATTTTGCAACCAGTTCGAGCCAAATTGGAGAGTGCAAATCTAGAGCTACTTGAACCAGCTAGAAGAACCAGTTCCATCTCTTGTCTTTTGAGTCTAGTTGTTTGTAGTAGGTTTGCATATTGTATCTTTCAGCTTTATCTAGAAGCAATTGTAATAGGTACTGAGTGTCAAGTTATAGTCAACTTAAAATTTGTCGCAAATAGCTAGAGGCTAGTTTGCCATAAAGGGTTAGAGTTAATCCTTAGGTTTACAAAAGAGTTTATTTTGTAAATGTTGTTTGGCTCATTGTTGTAGTGAAGTGTTTGGAGAAAATCCTACTAAGTAGTAGGTCGTGATTTTTTCACCTTTTGAGCCGGGTGTTTTCCACGTAAAAATCTCTGTGTTCTTTACTTTTATGCATTTATTATTCCGCAACAGTACGAGTTGGAACACATAGAAGAACCAGTTCCTTCTATAATGACAGCACTCAAAAATTGGACACCACACAAATCACCCCCCTCTTGTGTGGTATTGGCGTATAAAACATCAATTGGTATCAGAGCGGGTTATCCTTGAAGAGGCTAACACCTTAGGAAAAGATCAACATGAGTGCACTACCTGAAAAGTGTAACGAGAAATCCACCACTAGGCCACCACTATTCGATGATCACTTGCAGATGACTGATGGATGCTTCAAATATGGTAAAAAGAACCACATGATCAAGAACTGTCCTATGCGGGAAGTCGAGCAGAAAAAGAAAGAAAAAGATGAATGAAGGAATAGGAAGAAGGAACAGGTTCAACCCAAGAAAAATAGAACATCAACAAAGGCAATGGTTTCTACTTGGGGTGAAAGTTCAGATGATGAGTCAGATGATGAAGATGGAGATGAACAAGCACTTATGTCAATTGGAGAATCCGATGAGGAATCTGAGGTAAGTATAATTCATCTCAAAGACAAGATTAAATATTCGTCTAAATAAAGGCTATCTGAGTTACTCCTGGATTTCATTGATGAATGTGAGGATCTAAACAATGAAAAGAAACAACTGTCTAAGGAGTGTGTGATTTTGAAAGCTAAGTTCAAAAATCTGGAACTTAGGACTAGAGAAAGTGATAGTAAAATTTTTGAGTTAAAGAACCAGGTTCATGAACTTGAAACCATTGTCCTAGAGCTAAGATCTGAAAATCTAAAACTGAAATTAGGAACAGGTAAAAACAAAGTTGATCACACACAACTCACATTAGAAGAAAACCTAGGAAAAATAAAAGAAGAGTTGTACAAAAGAGATGAGCAGATAAGAGTCCTTAATGAGGATCTAAGCAAGGTCAAGCATGAACTAGATAGAACTAGCAAATGGAACAAGTCCTCTGATGCTTTGACATGGCTACTGGAACATCATAGTAGCAATAGAAAATGACTTGGCTTTGGGAATCTGCTACCTAAGTGGGATCCTAAAAGTAAATACCTCACTCTTCCTGAGAACAAGATTTGTACTCACTGTGGTAAGATTGGTCACTTTAAAAGTGAATGTAATGCAAAATAAAAGGCCAGTCAAAAGAATAAAAGTTTTGTTCGAGGGAAGAATTGGCTACCAAGTTGGGCTAAAAAGAATTTAATTCATCCTTTTGCTTATAGAAAGGGACCCAAAATAGTTTGGGTTCCTAAGACTAACTCCTGATTTTCTTTTGTAGATTCAAGTGAAAGGTAGTAGCCAAATATGGTACATAGTGGCTGCTCAAAACACATGACTGGCAACAAGGACTAGTTCCTTTCACTTGAGGACCTCAAAGGAGGAAATATCTCCTTTGGAAATGAAATAAAGGTGAAATCACTGGGGTTGGTAATGAACAAGATGATGGAGAAATTGGGCTGGTCACAAACTTAGTCCAAATTAAAGCAACATTGGAGGAAGGAACATGTGATGGAACATGTTCATCCATCCCGGGCAACATGACAGGGGGAATAGAACAAAATAATTCCCAAACTTTGTTGGAACCTGTACCTGAACCTGTTCCACAACAACAAAGCAATGAAGGAACATCAATGAGTAACTAGTTGGTTGTGAAACCATGTAGATATATTTACAAAAGCACTAAGTAGGGAGCATTTTGAAAGGAACATGTTACTATTATGGATGATTAAGATCACTTAATTGAACCAGTTCAGGATGTAAATACATTAAAAAAAATAGAAACAAAGAAAACTTTTGGCTAGAAAAGTCTGAAACGGGTGTAAATAATCATATTAATAATTGCTCAGTCTCATATTGTAAAAAGTATACTCTTATGCCATGTTTTAATATGACTCACTGATCACAAATGAAATTTTTTCTATCTTTGAAAATTGAGGCTTGATCAAGAGGATTCTGAAATGATGAACCTGGTTCATCGTGCTGGTTCATCTGAAAGGCGAGGTATGTGTTCTACACTCTACACACTTTGAAATACTAATAATTAAATCATGAGTAGAACTCTGCCCAAACTCACAGTCTTTCCAAAGCCTATTTATTTGACTTTGAACCAGTTCGTTTCAACAAGAATCCTCACCAAATTAAAATACCTAGATCTAGGGAAGCCTTAACCGTTAATTCAAAACTAAAAGTTCATTCAAGCATCCCCTCCCTCACAAAACAATTCCCGAATTTCCGATGACTCAGGTAACATCTATCCCAAACCTTTCTTCTGAGGTCATCTCTGATGTTGCTGAAAAACTTAGAAATCAGGTTGATACTGGTTGGGTCTGTGAAGGATGTGGAACTGCCGGGGACGAGAAGAAGAGGTGGTAAAAACAAAATTAAAAAAAGAAAAGAAAAGAGGGAGTAAGGAGTGAAGAGAGGGGAATAGGGCAAGAATCTGTAAAAATGGCTATTTGTGGTGCTGAGCCAGAAAATGAGGAAGAAAGTAGCAAGAACACATGGGGAAGTGAATCAGGAGAAACCACTGAAAGGTTAGTAAATTTAGGAAAGGTACAGATGAACCTGGTTCATCTACTTAGGAAACCCTAGCGGATCTGCTGAAAATGTTAGGCGATAATTATAATCCAAAGAAGAAAAGAACTCCTAAATCTCAAACATCTGGAACAACAAGAGAAAGTAAGAAAAGAAAATCTGCTCCTTCTGAGACTTCTAATATTTCTCTTCCAAGAGGAATAACTACAAGGAGCAAGGTAAAGCAAAGTGAGGACGAGTTGAAGAGAGCTTTTAGAGGAGAGTAAGAAGAAAAGAGTGGAAAAAGGGAAATAAAAGGTTGTTGAGCCTATTGAGGCTGTTGAAGTGGATGAGATGGACCTGATCCATCAAAGTGAAAAAGTGACAGAGGTAGGGGTTCAAACCCCTAAGCCCAAGAAAGCCAAGACTTCCTCAAAGAAGTCTTTATCTGTTTCTAAGTCTGCTGAACCATCCATCTTGGGTAAATGAACCAGGTCTGCAATTTTCCCAAGCCTTAATTTCCTAGCATGCCTAGAACTTTCAGTGATCCAGATTCAGAATTTTTGTTTGTTGCTCATTTTTTAACTGTTTTTGTTTTATTTTGTGGATTATGGCAGAATCATATTCGCTCTATCAATGAAATCTGATGTTATTTGCTCTGATTCAATATCTCTATGTTTTGATAGTTTGAATTCTTAGTTGATTATTGATGATTAATCCATGATTGCATATGCAGTTGCCCAAATAGCCATGAGTAAGTGTTAAAAATATGGGATTCACATAATTTTTTTTTGCAACTTTTCGATGATGCCAAAAGGGAGAAGATAGGTTGTGCTCTGAACATGTGATATTTATAACCTAATGAACCTGCTTCTTTGTGATAAATGCTTAATACTCTTATATGTGTCAATGTTGGACTAAGTTGAAACAGGTCTGAAGCACAACGTTTGTCATCATCAAAAAGGGGGAATTTGTTGGCCCAAGAAAAGAAATAGTTTTGAAGATTGACAAAGAAACTCCAAGATGAACGAGGTCCATCACATGTGACATAGACCAGCAGAGTTAAAGGCACATGAGATGCACATGCATGAGATAAATGTATTCTGGTAAAGTTGAGATATCTTTTGATAGAAAAGATTGCAAAAAGGAAATTGGAGAAGGACTCCTTATTCGATAAGAACAAAATCTAAGATAAGGAAGGATTTAGGAGTTGAATTTGACTAGAACTCTTCTACCAAGGAAGAGTAGCATTAGGATTCTAGTTAATTCCTTATCTACTAAATTCTATATATATTGCATAATGTTTTTATTGTAGAGAGATGCAGAAAAACAAAAAATTATCAAGAATTGGGAGCAAAATTCGTGAAGAAATTTTGCAACCAGTTCGAGCCAAATTGGAGAGTGAGAATCTGGAGCTACTTGAACCAGCTAGAAGAACCAGTTCCATCTGTTGTCTTTTGAGTCTAGTTGTTTGTAGTAGGTGATTACATATTGTATCTTTCAGCTTTATCTAGAAGCAATTGTAATAGGTACTGAGTGTTCAAGTTATAGTTAACTTGAAGTTTGTCGCAAATAGCTAGATGTTAGTTTGCCATAAAGGGTTAGAGTTAATCCTTAGGTTTACAAAAAAGTTTATTTTGTAAATGTTGTTTGGCTCATTGTTGTAGTGAAGTGTTTGGAGAAAATCCTACTGAGTAGTAGGTCGTGATTTTTTCACCTTTTGAGCCGGGTTTTTTCCACGTAAAAATCTGTGTTCTTTACTTTATGCATTTATTATTCCGTAACAGTACGAGTTGGAACACATAGAAGAACCAGGTCCTTCTATAACGACAACATTCAAAAATTGGACACCACACAAATCACTCCTCTTATGTGGTATTGACGTATAAAACATCAAAAAGCATCAAACATTTCTGATGAGATTGATGGAGCAGTTTGGACTTGTTAATTAGTTGAAGTTAATTATATCAAAAGGCCCCTAAGTTAGGGACCCTAACCAAAAATAAAGACAACCGAAGTTCTTATCTTATAGTCATCTTTTGTCTTTTTCCATATAAATTTTGGTGAGCACCTTACAAGAGCCTTAGAATAGTTCGGACTATGGCTGGCAAACTTGCCATGTTTGGTTTTGTTGTTTGTCCCAAAAAAATTATATAAGAACGAAAAAGGTCCCAATCTTTCATTTTTACTAGTACAGTGCTATGCTGCACACTACTGGTTTGCTCTGTGCGTGTTCACTAAAGACATAGAGCGCATGGGAATTCTCTGTTTCAATTGCATTTTTGTGGCCAAACACTCTGGTGCCATTTCCTTACTTTTTCTGTCTACATTGCCTCTTATAGTTGCTGGCATAATTTTTTGATACGACACAAACCTGCTGCATCTCAAACTTTAGCTAAAACAACAAGCAGTACAAGCTCACAGTATTGCTAAGATAAAGATTTTATTTTAGAGTCATATTCTCTTATTACACAGGACAAAACATTTGACACGTAATTAGTATCCAAAGTTAATACTCTCTCCTTTTCAATTTAAATGACACATTTTTCTTATTAGTTTGTTAAAAAAAGAATGGCACATTTCAATATTTTAAAACTTTAAATTTTTATCTTACAAACTTTATTTTTAATGAGAAGTGTTTATGGTTACATAAATATTATGGCTCTATAAAGCTTTTGCCCCTAAGCTTTTAGCACCACATGTGATAAAAACTAAGAGTCCACCAAACAATATAGGGAACCGACTTCTCTATCTGTTTGCACAGTAAATTGGCAGTAAATAAAGAACACGTGATATTTACGTGGAAAACTCCTTGCTCAAGGGATTAAAAATCACGGTCTACCCTAGTAGGATTTCAACTCCACTGATGCGTGGCTAGAATTCATGGTTTAACAAGTTATATGCCTTACATTTTATGTGCGTTAATGATAGAAATACACTTTTTATGTGCATAATGGAGTCTATTTCATGTGTAGGTGCATTGGAGATGGAAACCGAGTTAAATGGATGCATGAACGTCGAAAATACGCTCAAGAGTCGAAAAGGAGTGACCCGGGCTATAGCCGGGCGTTTTGGCCTTAAAGCCAGGCCAACCCGGGCGTTAGTGGGACGTTTGGCCCCTAAAGCCAGGCTGACCCTGGCGTTAGTGTGGCGTTTGGCCCCTAACGCCAGGTGTGCCCTCGCTTTAAGGAGGCGTTTGAGCCCAAACGCCTGGGTCCCGAGGTCCGGTCAATTCCGAGTTTTAAAGGTTTTAAGTGTTTTCCGGTTGGAATAGAAGTCTCCTACACGGCTAGGGTTTATCCCAAACATATAAATAGACCAAAAAAACACAACTTGAAAGGAGAGAAGCCATTGAAGAAAAGAACAACGTGTGGATTACTATTCAGTGAAGCAAACATTGATTTTCATAGCTTTTACTTATTATTTTGTAATTCAATTATGCAAGTTATTTTAGAATTGGTTCTTATGAATATGAGTAGCTAAATTTCTTAATCTAGAGTTTTGGTGGAACCCGTTGGGGGAAACCATAACCTTAGACCTTTATCATAATTGTTTACAACACATTGTTAGTAATTGCTAGTTATTATTATTGTCAGTAGAATTAGTAAAACATCACCAATTTATACTAAAAATTCTTGAGAGAATTGGTTGAGTAAAAGTTTCGTATTCTAAAGCCTTGATTGATATGTAAATTTCCTGTGGGATTGACTCTGGGCATAATACCCCGGATTATATTTGCAACGCCCGCTTAGTCTTTTATAAGACATAGTTGAGCGTGATCAAATTTTGGCGCCGTTGCCGGAGAATTAGCGGTGTTATCAATTGAGTTAGAAGAAATACAAAATTCTGAAATATAGTTAATTTTCTTTAAATTTGCGTCTTTACATTTGCTAACGTGTTGCAGGTGCATGCCTAGAAACTCATCGAGGACTGGTGAAGTAGTTGAAGCCTTATTAGACCCCGAACAAGTTTTCAAAGCCCTAAACCGAACCAACCGAAAAAGCAAACATCAACCACAAATTGAAACCGACATGGAAGATCCACACAACCGTAACAATAATGGGGATGATGTGGTAGACCCAGTCGCTCAATTAGGGGCATAGGCTCCCTTATATGACTGGGCACAACCCACAACTGAGAATTTGGCCACCGCAATACTGGTCCCTCAGATTCAGGCCGAGTCCTTCCAGACAAATAATATGCTGCACTTATTGCAGAACAAAGGGCTATTCTCAGGGTCATACATCGAAGACCCCCAGCAGCATTTGAAAAACTTCCTGTCAATTTGCAAAACTCAGAGACAGCCTAACGTCACTCAGGAGGCAATAAAACTGTTGTTGTTTCCATTCTCAGTGACTGGCGCTACCCAGACTTGGCTGAACTCTCTCCCCATCAATTCCATTACCACATGGGAGGAGTTAGTCAAACAGTTCGTGAACAAGTTTCATCCACCCAACAAGACTTCTCAACAAATTGATGAAATCTTGAACTTCAGACAGAAACCAGTTGAAACACTGCAAGAGACATGGGAACGATTTAAGGGGATGCTGGTTATCTGTCCACATCAT